>CATKRY010000006.1:70000-81405 GCA_949775005.1 Orthosia gothica | reverse complement strand
AAAAATCCCTTCTTAGTGGTCACCTTACATCATAAAAATAAGCCATGTGCAGTAAAATTCTTCAAAAATCTTCAAAAAGTTTCAAACATAAATAGGAAAAAAAAAAAACGAAAACGATTCACCAACGAATTTCCACCTTTGCACCTCTGCACCTCCTTACGGGTAGAATTGTCATAAACCAATAAATAAATACATGAATTATTTTTATCAACCAAGCGTTACTATTTAATAACACGTATCACACTCAAAAGCGTAGAAATATCACACAAACTTTCAAACCCCTTTTTACCTCATTAGGGGTGGAATTGCCAAAAATCAATAAACATGAATGAATTCTTTTTATCAACTAAGAGTATAAATCTACTTTTGCGGGGTTGTGGAGGAAGGGGGAGGGGTTTGTTGGCATTGCTTAATAAATCTTGTATCTGTTGGAATGGTAAAGAGAACGTTACTTTATACACGAACGGTCACATCGACATAGCTTAAATCTTCATTCTGTTGGAATAGTAAACTGGTGATTGATTATTTATATGTTTCATTGTTGGTGGTTGCACTTTGCGGTGTATTGGAGTGAGAGGGAGGGAGGGGCACGGAGGTTAGGAGGTAGGAATGGAGGGAGTGGGGGGGGGGGGTCTTTTGTGGTGTTACGTTGCGCTGTTGTGGAGGGGGGTGGGGGGGGGGGGGGGGAGGGTCCATCATTCGAAGATTGATATCCTGTTGGTATAGTCAAGAGAACGCTATTTAATACACGAACGGACACGTAGACATTGGTCGACGCACGGGCGTCACCGTCCACGGCCGCAAGCAAACCTTCGAAATTAATACACGAACAGACGCACTATTTAATACACGAACCTGCGACATCGACTTCGACGAGTACACCAACCAAAGACTTCGTTGTAACCTCTGCGACAGTCGATATTAATACACGAACGGCGACGTTGAAATATGCCAATAAGTTTATTTGAAGTGTCATTCCCGTCTTCGAATACAATATTTTTTACGCATGTATTTAAACGATCGTTTTGATTTTGCAAAAACAGCAAGCATTTTTTTTAAATATTTTTTTTTATGCTCTCTCATTGAGTCATAAAATACATCAAATCACTAATGCAAAAAAGTATATGAAGAAATTGCGTCTGATAGTTACTTATTGGGCCACAGAACTTAACAGAAATGAGCATTTAATATTTCGATACTCTTTTTTTTATTTTGATTTACCTTAATTACATATTTGTCTTTATTTATATTTAGATTGATAAATTTTTGTGCTTTCATCAATATTGAACTGACCGGACTTTTTGAATTTTTTTCATTTATTATTATTTTAATGTTGACATTGGTTTTAACATAGAATAGGTGCAAGTACGATTAGAGTTAAAGCAACAAAGTCGACGTAGCCCCGCTGCGCGGGGCTCCTATTTCTGTCTGCAGGGTCAAAAGTAACCTAACACGAACGAGATGACGGGAGCTGCGTTCGCTCGCTTTGCTCGCTCACTTCAGCTCCCGTCATCTCGTTCGAACCTAACCTGTCCGTGTCGGGGTGCCCTAGGTTCCCGAGCTCGCTTCGCTCGCTCTTGTACTGATTCGTTGACCATAAATAATTATTTTAATGTTGACATTGGTTTTAACATAGAATAGGTGCAAGTACGATTAGAGTTAAAGCAACAAAGTCGACGTAGCCCCGCTGCGCGGGGCTCCTATTTCTGTCTGCAGGGTCAAAAGTAACCTAACACGAACGAGATGACGGGAGCTGCGTTCGCTCGCTTTGCTCGCTCACTTCAGCTCCCGTCATCTCGTTCGAACCTAACCTGTCCGTGTCGGGGTGCCCTAAGTTCCCGAGCTCGCTTCGCTCGCTCTTGGACTGATTCTTTGACCATAATTTAGTCGTAGATCAACTAAAATAGACGCATTGAATAATATAAAGATTAAACATGAAAAAAAAATACATTGTTTTCTTTTTAAAAGGGATATTATAAATTGCATATCAAATAAATAATCGCCTATCAATACATACTCATCGTTTATATTCTTATTTACATCTAATAACTTACTTCACTACAAATAAACTAAATGTTTAACAAAACTCAAACAGCAGATATAACGAAATTATACATCAATATAACATTACTTTTTTCCTCATAATGCAATACTGTTAAATTTATTTTTGTACAAAAATACTACATACATAGCATAAATACGGACTGCACAGCAAATTTTCCATATTTCATTGTCTATTTTAGTTGATCTACGAATAAATTATGGTCAAAGAATCAGTCCAAGAGCGAGCGAAGCGAGCTCGGGAACTTAGGGCACCCCGACACGGACAGGTTAGGTTCGAACGAGATGACGGGAGCTGAAGTGAGCGAGCAAAGCGAGCGAACTAAGCTCCCGTCATCTCGTTCGTGTTAGGTTACTTTTGACCCAGCAGACAGAAATAGGAGCCCCGCGCAGCGGGGCTATGTCGACTTATTCGAAAAATCGCTGTACGCTGCGAAAATAAATTCTAGTGTGTTTAGTGATATTTTGAGTTGAATATTTTGCTGTGCGATCAGTAATTTTGATGGGAAAGAGGGATCAGCGACGAACTTTTACCGTCTAACGGATGCTTTTGAAGCGACCATAATCACATTGTAAACTATTTAACGTTTAATATCTAACGTATTTTATCCCACAGATGACTTTTTAGTTTCACCCCTTTAAATTTCCAAAAATCCCTTCTTAGTGGTCACCTTACATCATAAAAATAAGCCATGTGCAGTAAAATTCTTCAAAAATCTTCAAAAAGTTTCAAACATAAATAGGAAAAAAAAAAAACGAAAACGATTCACCAACGAATTTCCACCTTTGCACCTCTGCACCTCCTTACGGGTAGAATTGTCATAAACCAATAAATAAATACATGAATTATTTTTATCAACCAAGCGTTACTATTTAATAACACGTATCACACTCAAAAGCGTAGAAATATCACACAAACTTTCAAACCCCTTTTTACCTCATTAGGGGTGGAATTGCCAAAAATCAATAAACATGAATGAATTCTTTTTATCAACTAAGAGTATAAATCTACTTTTGCGGGGTTGTGGAGGAAGGGGGAGGGGTTTGTTGGCATTGCTTAATAAATCTTGTATCTGTTGGAATGGTAAAGAGAACGTTACTTTATACACGAACGGTCACATCGACATAGCTTAAATCTTCATTCTGTTGGAATAGTAAACTGGTGATTGATTATTTATATGTTTCATTGTTGGTGGTTGCACTTTGCGGTGTATTGGAGTGAGAGGGAGGGAGGGGCACGGAGGTTAGGAGGTAGGAATGGAGGGAGTGGGGGGGGGGGGTCTTTTGTGGTGTTACGTTGCGCTGTTGTGGAGGGGGGTGGGGGGGGGGGGGGGGGAGGGTCCATCATTCGAAGATTGATATCCTGTTGGTATAGTCAAGAGAACGCTATTTAATACACGAACGGACACGTAGACATTGGTCGACGCACGGGCGTCACCGTCCACGGCCGCAAGCAAACCTTCGAAATTAATACACGAACAGACGCACTATTTAATACACGAACCTGCGACATCGACTTCGACGAGTACACCAACCAAAGACTTCGTTGTAACCTCTGCGACAGTCGATATTAATACACGAACGGCGACGTTGAAATATGCCAATAAGTTTATTTGAAGTGTCATTCCCGTCTTCGAATACAATATTTTTTACGCATGTATTTAAACGATCGTTTTGATTTTGCAAAAACAGCAAGCATTTTTTTTAAATATTTTTTTTTATGCTCTCTCATTGAGTCATAAAATACATCAAATCACTAATGCAAAAAAGTATATGAAGAAATTGCGTCTGATAGTTACTTATTGGGCCACAGAACTTAACAGAAATGAGCATTTAATATTTCGATACTCTTTTTTTTATTTTGATTTACCTTAATTACATATTTGTCTTTATTTATATTTAGATTGATAAATTTTTGTGCTTTCATCAATATTGAACTGACCGGACTTTTTGAATTTTTTTCATTTATTATTATTTTAATGTTGACATTGGTTTTAACATAGAATAGGTGCAAGTACGATTAGAGTTAAAGCAACAAAGTCGACGTAGCCCCGCTGCGCGGGGCTCCTATTTCTGTCTGCAGGGTCAAAAGTAACCTAACACGAACGAGATGACGGGAGCTGCGTTCGCTCGCTTTGCTCGCTCACTTCAGCTCCCGTCATCTCGTTCGAACCTAACCTGTCCGTGTCGGGGTGCCCTAGGTTCCCGAGCTCGCTTCGCTCGCTCTTGTACTGATTCGTTGACCATAAATAATTATTTTAATGTTGACATTGGTTTTAACATAGAATAGGTGCAAGTACGATTAGAGTTAAAGCAACAAAGTCGACGTAGCCCCGCTGCGCGGGGCTCCTATTTCTGTCTGCAGGGTCAAAAGTAACCTAACACGAACGAGATGACGGGAGCTGCGTTCGCTCGCTTTGCTCGCTCACTTCAGCTCCCGTCATCTCGTTCGAACCTAACCTGTCCGTGTCGGGGTGCCCTAAGTTCCCGAGCTCGCTTCGCTCGCTCTTGGACTGATTCTTTGACCATAATTTAGTCGTAGATCAACTAAAATAGACGCATTGAATAATATAAAGATTAAACATGAAAAAAAAATACATTGTTTTCTTTTTAAAAGGGATATTATAAATTGCATATCAAATAAATAATCGCCTATCAATACATACTCATCGTTTATATTCTTATTTACATCTAATAACTTACTTCACTACAAATAAACTAAATGTTTAACAAAACTCAAACAGCAGATATAACGAAATTATACATCAATATAACATTACTTTTTTCCTCATAATGCAATACTGTTAAATTTATTTTTGTACAAAAATACTACATACATAGCATAAATACGGACTGCACAGCAAATTTTCCATATTTCATTGTCTATTTTAGTTGATCTACGAATAAATTATGGTCAAAGAATCAGTCCAAGAGCGAGCGAAGCGAGCTCGGGAACTTAGGGCACCCCGACACGGACAGGTTAGGTTCGAACGAGATGACGGGAGCTGAAGTGAGCGAGCAAAGCGAGCGAACTAAGCTCCCGTCATCTCGTTCGTGTTAGGTTACTTTTGACCCAGCAGACAGAAATAGGAGCCCCGCGCAGCGGGGCTATGTCGACTTATTCGAAAAATCGCTGTACGCTGCGAAAATAAATTCTAGTGTGTTTAGTGATATTTTGAGTTGAATATTTTGCTGTGCGATCAGTAATTTTGATGGGAAAGAGGGATCAGCGACGAACTTTTACCGTCTAACGGATGCTTTTGAAGCGACCATAATCACATTGTAAACTATTTAACGTTTAATATCTAACGTATTTTATCCCACAGATGACTTTTTAGTTTCACCCCTTTAAATTTCCAAAAATCCCTTCTTAGTGGTCACCTTACATCATAAAAATAAGCCATGTGCAGTAAAATTCTTCAAAAATCTTCAAAAAGTTTCAAACATAAATAGGAAAAAAAAAAAACGAAAACGATTCACCAACGAATTTCCACCTTTGCACCTCTGCACCTCCTTACGGGTAGAATTGTCATAAACCAATAAATAAATACATGAATTATTTTTATCAACCAAGCGTTACTATTTAATAACACGTATCACACTCAAAAGCGTAGAAATATCACACAAACTTTCAAACCCCTTTTTACCTCATTAGGGGTGGAATTGCCAAAAATCAATAAACATGAATGAATTCTTTTTATCAACTAAGAGTATAAATCTACTTTTGCGGGGTTGTGGAGGAAGGGGGAGGGGTTTGTTGGCATTGCTTAATAAATCTTGTATCTGTTGGAATGGTAAAGAGAACGTTACTTTATACACGAACGGTCACATCGACATAGCTTAAATCTTCATTCTGTTGGAATAGTAAACTGGTGATTGATTATTTATATGTTTCATTGTTGGTGGTTGCACTTTGCGGTGTATTGGAGTGAGAGGGAGGGAGGGGCACGGAGGTTAGGAGGTAGGAATGGAGGGAGTGGGGGGGGGGGTCTTTTGTGGTGTTACGTTGCGCTGTTGTGGAGGGGGGTGGGGGGGGGGGGGGAGGGTCCATCATTCGAAGATTGATATCCTGTTGGTATAGTCAAGAGAACGCTATTTAATACACGAACGGACACGTAGACATTGGTCGACGCACGGGCGTCACCGTCCACGGCCGCAAGCAAACCTTCGAAATTAATACACGAACAGACGCACTATATTTAATACACGAACGGTCACATCGACATAGCCTAAAACTTCATTCTGTTGGAATAGTAAAGAGAACGTTATTTAATACACGAACGTTCACCACTACATTGCTTAAATCATGTATCTGTTAGAATAGTCAAGAGAACGCTATTTAATACACGAACGGTCACATCGACATAGCCTAAAACTTCATTCTGTTGGAATAGTAAAGAGAACGTTATTTAATACACGAACGGACACATCGACATAGCCTAAAACTTCATTCTGTTGGAATAGTAAAGAGAACGTTATTTAATACACGAACGGACACGTAGACATTGGTCGACGCACGGGCGTCACCGTCAACGGCCGCAAGCAAAACTTCGAAATTAATACACGAACAGACGCAATATTTAATACACGAACTGTCACATCGACATTGCTTAAATCTTGTATCTGTTGGAATAGTCAAGAGAACGCTATTTAATACACGAACGGACACGTAGACATTGGTCGACGCACGGGCTTCACCGTCTACGGCCGCAAGCAAAACTTCGAAATTAATACACGAACAGACGCAATATTTAATACACGAACGGTCACATCGACATAGCCTAAAACTTCATTCTGTTGGAATAGTCAAGAAAACGCTATTTAATACACGAACGGACACGTAGACATTGGTCGACGCACGGGCGTCACCGTCAACGGCCGCAAGCAAAACTTCGAAATTAATACACGAACAGACGCAATATTTAATACACGAACGGTCACATCGACATAGCCTAAAACTTCATTCTGTTGGAATAGTCAAGGAAACGCTATTTAATACACGAACGGACACGTAGACATTGGTCGACACACGGGCTTCACCGTCTACGGCCGCAAGCAAAACTTCGAAATTAATACACGAACAGACGCAATATTTAATACACGAACTGTCACATCGACATTGCTTAAATCTTGTATCTGTTAGAATAGTCAAGAGAACGCTATTTAATACACGAACGGACACGTAGACATTGGTCGACGCACGGGCTTCAACGTCTACGGCCGCAAGCAAAACTTCGAAATTAATACACGAACATACGCAATATTTAATACACGAACGGTCACATCGACATAGCTGAAATAATCTTGATTCTGTTGGAATAGGGGGTAGGAAGGGGGGGGGGGAGGGGGGGGGGGGGGGCAAGAGGTCGGCTACTGGCATTCCTGCTGACCTCGCAAATCGCGATAATTGATTTATCACTTTTTTTTTATTACTCTGAAAGGGGGGGGGGGGGGGGGGAGGGGAGGGGGTTACCTTTCGCTATGTTGGGGGGTGTTTACTGTCCGTCAAATATTGATACTTTTTATTTTTTAGAGGGGGTGAAAGAGAAGGGGGGGGGGGAGGGGGTTGGTTGGCTCGGGGGAGGGTGGGGGTGGTGGGAGTTATCTTCCTAGGGTACCATCATCCAAACAAACAAAAAAAAAAAATGTCAAAAATTTTCGGTCCGGTCGTCATCACACCGATGACATCGTTTTACCGTTTCACATAGTTGTCAAGCGACGCTACGTCTCGATACAATCGGGACGGCGGCGCGCGCTTGGCGCGACATTTGAGAATATTGATAGAGAAGAGTGGCGACTGACGCGAAACGACAAACGCCCCGCGCGCTGTGAAAATCGTAATGTTTGGATTTTATAGTGTGTGGTGGTGTTGTGTTTTGTTTTTCGTGTTCTGATCCAATCCATCTATTGGTATGTTTTGTTGTTTTATTATTTGTATATTATAAATAATAAAAAGAATTTTGGTACACCGGGCCTGTAGCTTGTGTTGTATGATCGTTATATAATAATGTATTGTGTAACGGAAATGAACGCTCGCTGCAAGCAAGCACGAAAAACGTGTGGTTTTCTTTTTATTATGGATAACATTTGAATATTGAAACAACAAACGAAAAATTTGACTTCGTGTCTGTTGAACTGTGTGGACCGACGGATCGCATTATATGCGTGTTCGTATGCAAACGGTCGTTGTATGAAATAATGTGAAACGACGTGACGGTACCGGCGCTCGGACGCGCCAAGTGTTCGTCACGTCTAATGAGTTTATGCTCTTTTATTATAATATAATGTGAGGCACTCTATAGATTCCGGGCGGAATCGTATATGATGTTGCGAATGTGTTAACAAACTTTACACACGTGAACTCGTCTCGTTACGAACGTTCCCAAAGGGGGCTTCTGGTCTGTGCATGATGATCCGTCGTTATGGCACAGCCGAACGCCCTTATGCACGCGCAGCGCGTCTGACGGGTTGAGATATACGCGTTCAGACGTTCGCGCGTGCGACCCAAAAATCCATAATAAACACACACAGAGCTCGCCCGTCTGCGTACGCGTATCTACGATCGTGAACGCTCGGGAATGAGGACCTTCGTTGTGCTGCGCGCTTGATCGCGCGCGTGTGCATCGATGTCTCTTATAAACGAAGCTCCCTGGTTGATCCTGCCAGTAGTTATATGCTTGTCTCAAAGATTAAGCCATGCATGTCTCAGTGCAAGCCGTATTAAGGCGATACCGCGAATGGCTCAATATATCAGTTTTGGTTCCTTAGATCTTACTCAGTTACTTGGATAACTGTGGTAATTCTAGAGCTAATACATGCAATCAGAACTCTGACCAGTGATGGGATGAGTGCTTTTATTAGATCAAAACCAATCGACGGAGGGCCTCGCGTCCGAAGTCGTTAATTTTGATGAATCTGGATAACTTTTGCCGATCGCATGGTCCAGTACCGGCGACGCATCTTTCAAATGTCTGCCTTATCAACTTTCGATGGTAGTTTCTGCGACTACCATGGTTGTCACGGGTAACGGGGAATCAGGGTTCGATTCCGGAGAGGGAGCCTGAGAAACGGCTACCACATCCAAGGAAGGCAGCAGGCGCGCAAATTACCCACTCCCGGCACGGGGAGGTAGTGACGAAAAATAACGATACGGGACTCTTACGAGGCCTCGTAATCGGAATGAGTACACTTTAAATATTTTAACGAGGAACAATTGGAGGGCAAGTCTGGTGCCAGCAGCCGCGGTAATTCCAGCTCCAATAGCGTATACTAAAATTGTTGCGGTTAAAAAGCTCGTAGTTGCATTTGTGCGCCGCGCTGTCGGTGCACCGCATCCGCGGTGATACTGACACGTCTGCGGAGCATATCGTCGGTGAGCCGTCGGTCAAACGTCGGTTCAATATCAAAATCCTATCGCGGTGCTCTTCAATGAGTGTCGAGGTGGGCCGACAATTTTACTTTGAACAAATTAGAGTGCTCAAAGCGGGCTCAAAATGCTGCTTGAATATTTCGTGCATGGAATAATAGAATATGATCTCGGTTCTATTTTGTTGGTTTTCAGAACTCCGAGGTAATGATTAATAGGGATAACTGGGGGCATTCGTATTGCGACGTTAGAGGTGAAATTCTTGGATCGTCGCAAGACGAACATCAGCGAAAGCATTTGCCAAAGGTGTTTTCATCAATCAAGAACGAAAGTTAGAGGTTCGAAGGCGATTAGATACCGCCCTAGTTCTAACCGTAAATATGTCATCTAGCGATCCGCCGACGTTACTACAATGGCTCGGCGGGCAGCTTCCGGGAAACCAAAGATTTTGGACTCCGGGGGGAGTATGGTTGCAAAGCTGAAACTTAAAGGAATTGACGGAAGGGCACCACCAGGAGTGGAGCCTGCGGCTTAATTTGACTCAACACGGGAAATCTCACCAGGCCCGGACACCGGAAGGATTGACAGATTAACAGCTCTTTCTTGATTCGGTGGGTGGTGGTGCATGGCCGTTCTTAGTTGGTGGAGCGATTTGTCTGGTTAATTCCGGTAACGAACGAGACTCTAGCCTGCTAAATAGGCGTCGTCATTTAGGTGTGCGTGGCTTCGGTCACGCAACTCACTGGCGACGTATTAAAATTCTTCTTAGAGGGACCGGCGGCTTCGAGCCGCACGAGATTGAGCAATAACAGGTCTGTGATGCCCTTAGATGTCCTGGGCCGCACGCGCGCTACACTGAAGGAATCAGCATGTTCTCCCTGGCCTAGAGGCCCGGGCAACCCGCTGAAACTCCTTCGTGCTGGGGATTGGGGTTTGCAATTATCCCCCATAAACGAGGAATTCCTAGTAAGCGCGAGTCATAAGCTCGCGTTGATTACGTCCCTGCCCTTTGTACACACCGCCCGTCGCTACTACCGATTGAATGATTTAGTGAGGTCTTCGGACCGACACGCGGTGGCTTCACGGCCGTCGGCGTTGCTGGGAAGTTGACCAAACTTGATCATTTAGAGGAAGTAAAAGTCGTAACAAGGTTTCCGTAGGGGAACCTGCGGAAGGATCATTAACGTGTAACGCTAAGCGTGTATTTTTTTCAAAAGTACACGACGCGCGTAAACGTGAATATACAATCCAAAAACAAATTATCTTAAAAAAAGATTAATAAGAAGAGCAAACGAAACGCGCGCGTCGGCGGGCGCGCTTCACGTTCAACGTTGAAGCGCGCTAGCGTCGCGCGCGCGTCTTGCTCGCGTCGCGTCCTCGCACGGTACATAGACTGGTATGAAAATCCGCACCACGAGTACCGTTGGACGCGTTCGTTAACACATATCGTCCCTCATACTGCGGTGGGACAAGATTGTTTTGATTTATTTTGATAACAAGAAATTTTTCTATTATTTGTGTAACAAAAAAATGTATCTATCCATGCGGTAGTATGTTTTTAAACTATTACCCTGGACGGTGGATCACTTGGCTCGCGGGTCGATGAAGAACGCAGTTAACTGCGCGTCATAGTGTGAACTGCAGGACACATTTGAACATCGACATTTCGAACGCACATTGCGGTCCGTGGAGACACATCCAGGACCACTCCTGTCTGAGGGCCGGCTGTATAAAATACAAATGCCACATTGCGTTTCGTGTTATGCGTCACGCACATGACGGTTCTGCGCGAGGAGGGGTGACCCCCTTCGCGTTGTCCGTTCAAATATAACGATAATTTTTTATTATTGTACAATAAGACATTTTTGTCGAACGACGCGTTTTCGACGCGTACGGGCGTACAAAAGAAACGCGGCGGTCGTGTGGAAACACGCGTGCGCTCGCGACTCTTCGGTCGGTGATATAATCGCTAACCAGC
>CATKRY010000006.1:47500-65000 GCA_949775005.1 Orthosia gothica | reverse complement strand
CAAGTACGATTAGAGTTAAAGCAACAAAGTCGACGTAGCCCCGCTGCGCGGGGCTCCTATTTCTGTCTGCAGGGTCAAAAGTAACCTAACACGAACGAGATGACGGGAGCTGCGTTCGCTCGCTTTGCTCGCTCACTTCAGCTCCCGTCATCTCGTTCGAACCTAACCTGTCCGTGTCGGGGTGCCCTAGGTTCCCGAGCTCGCTTCGCTCGCTCTTGTACTGATTCGTTGACCATAAATAATTATTTTAATGTTGACATTGGTTTTAACATAGAATAGGTGCAAGTACGATTAGAGTTAAAGCAACAAAGTCGACGTAGCCCCGCTGCGCGGGGCTCCTATTTCTGTCTGCAGGGTCAAAAGTAACCTAACACGAACGAGATGACGGGAGCTGCGTTCGCTCGCTTTGCTCGCTCACTTCAGCTCCCGTCATCTCGTTCGAACCTAACCTGTCCGTGTCGGGGTGCCCTAAGTTCCCGAGCTCGCTTCGCTCGCTCTTGGACTGATTCTTTGACCATAATTTAGTCGTAGATCAACTAAAATAGACGCATTGAATAATATAAAGATTAAACATGAAAAAAAAATACATTGTTTTCTTTTTAAAAGGGATATTATAAATTGCATATCAAATAAATAATCGCCTATCAATACATACTCATCGTTTATATTCTTATTTACATCTAATAACTTACTTCACTACAAATAAACTAAATGTTTAACAAAACTCAAACAGCAGATATAACGAAATTATACATCAATATAACATTACTTTTTTCCTCATAATGCAATACTGTTAAATTTATTTTTGTACAAAAATACTACATACATAGCATAAATACGGACTGCACAGCAAATTTTCCATATTTCATTGTCTATTTTAGTTGATCTACGAATAAATTATGGTCAAAGAATCAGTCCAAGAGCGAGCGAAGCGAGCTCGGGAACTTAGGGCACCCCGACACGGACAGGTTAGGTTCGAACGAGATGACGGGAGCTGAAGTGAGCGAGCAAAGCGAGCGAACTAAGCTCCCGTCATCTCGTTCGTGTTAGGTTACTTTTGACCCAGCAGACAGAAATAGGAGCCCCGCGCAGCGGGGCTATGTCGACTTATTCGAAAAATCGCTGTACGCTGCGAAAATAAATTCTAGTGTGTTTAGTGATATTTTGAGTTGAATATTTTGCTGTGCGATCAGTAATTTTGATGGGAAAGAGGGATCAGCGACGAACTTTTACCGTCTAACGGATGCTTTTGAAGCGACCATAATCACATTGTAAACTATTTAACGTTTAATATCTAACGTATTTTATCCCACAGATGACTTTTTAGTTTCACCCCTTTAAATTTCCAAAAATCCCTTCTTAGTGGTCACCTTACATCATAAAAATAAGCCATGTGCAGTAAAATTCTTCAAAAATCTTCAAAAAGTTTCAAACATAAATAGGAAAAAAAAAAAACGAAAACGATTCACCAACGAATTTCCACCTTTGCACCTCTGCACCTCCTTACGGGTAGAATTGTCATAAACCAATAAATAAATACATGAATTATTTTTATCAACCAAGCGTTACTATTTAATAACACGTATCACACTCAAAAGCGTAGAAATATCACACAAACTTTCAAACCCCTTTTTACCTCATTAGGGGTGGAATTGCCAAAAATCAATAAACATGAATGAATTCTTTTTATCAACTAAGAGTATAAATCTACTTTTGCGGGGTTGTGGAGGAAGGGGGAGGGGTTTGTTGGCATTGCTTAATAAATCTTGTATCTGTTGGAATGGTAAAGAGAACGTTACTTTATACACGAACGGTCACATCGACATAGCTTAAATCTTCATTCTGTTGGAATAGTAAACTGGTGATTGATTATTTATATGTTTCATTGTTGGTGGTTGCACTTTGCGGTGTATTGGAGTGAGAGGGAGGGAGGGGCACGGAGGTTAGGAGGTAGGAATGGAGGGAGTGGGGGGGGGGGTCTTTTGTGGTGTTACGTTGCGCTGTTGTGGAGGGGGGTGGGGGGGGGGGGGGGGAGGGTCCATCATTCGAAGATTGATATCCTGTTGGTATAGTCAAGAGAACGCTATTTAATACACGAACGGACACGTAGACATTGGTCGACGCACGGGCGTCACCGTCCACGGCCGCAAGCAAACCTTCGAAATTAATACACGAACAGACGCACTATTTAATACACGAACCTGCGACATCGACTTCGACGAGTACACCAACCAAAGACTTCGTTGTAACCTCTGCGACAGTCGATATTAATACACGAACGGCGACGTTGAAATATGCCAATAAGTTTATTTGAAGTGTCATTCCCGTCTTCGAATACAATATTTTTTACGCATGTATTTAAACGATCGTTTTGATTTTGCAAAAACAGCAAGCATTTTTTTTAAATATTTTTTTTTATGCTCTCTCATTGAGTCATAAAATACATCAAATCACTAATGCAAAAAAGTATATGAAGAAATTGCGTCTGATAGTTACTTATTGGGCCACAGAACTTAACAGAAATGAGCATTTAATATTTCGATACTCTTTTTTTTATTTTGATTTACCTTAATTACATATTTGTCTTTATTTATATTTAGATTGATAAATTTTTGTGCTTTCATCAATATTGAACTGACCGGACTTTTTGAATTTTTTTCATTTATTATTATTTTAATGTTGACATTGGTTTTAACATAGAATAGGTGCAAGTACGATTAGAGTTAAAGCAACAAAGTCGACGTAGCCCCGCTGCGCGGGGCTCCTATTTCTGTCTGCAGGGTCAAAAGTAACCTAACACGAACGAGATGACGGGAGCTGCGTTCGCTCGCTTTGCTCGCTCACTTCAGCTCCCGTCATCTCGTTCGAACCTAACCTGTCCGTGTCGGGGTGCCCTAGGTTCCCGAGCTCGCTTCGCTCGCTCTTGTACTGATTCGTTGACCATAAATAATTATTTTAATGTTGACATTGGTTTTAACATAGAATAGGTGCAAGTACGATTAGAGTTAAAGCAACAAAGTCGACGTAGCCCCGCTGCGCGGGGCTCCTATTTCTGTCTGCAGGGTCAAAAGTAACCTAACACGAACGAGATGACGGGAGCTGCGTTCGCTCGCTTTGCTCGCTCACTTCAGCTCCCGTCATCTCGTTCGAACCTAACCTGTCCGTGTCGGGGTGCCCTAAGTTCCCGAGCTCGCTTCGCTCGCTCTTGGACTGATTCTTTGACCATAATTTAGTCGTAGATCAACTAAAATAGACGCATTGAATAATATAAAGATTAAACATGAAAAAAAAATACATTGTTTTCTTTTTAAAAGGGATATTATAAATTGCATATCAAATAAATAATCGCCTATCAATACATACTCATCGTTTATATTCTTATTTACATCTAATAACTTACTTCACTACAAATAAACTAAATGTTTAACAAAACTCAAACAGCAGATATAACGAAATTATACATCAATATAACATTACTTTTTTCCTCATAATGCAATACTGTTAAATTTATTTTTGTACAAAAATACTACATACATAGCATAAATACGGACTGCACAGCAAATTTTCCATATTTCATTGTCTATTTTAGTTGATCTACGAATAAATTATGGTCAAAGAATCAGTCCAAGAGCGAGCGAAGCGAGCTCGGGAACTTAGGGCACCCCGACACGGACAGGTTAGGTTCGAACGAGATGACGGGAGCTGAAGTGAGCGAGCAAAGCGAGCGAACTAAGCTCCCGTCATCTCGTTCGTGTTAGGTTACTTTTGACCCAGCAGACAGAAATAGGAGCCCCGCGCAGCGGGGCTATGTCGACTTATTCGAAAAATCGCTGTACGCTGCGAAAATAAATTCTAGTGTGTTTAGTGATATTTTGAGTTGAATATTTTGCTGTGCGATCAGTAATTTTGATGGGAAAGAGGGATCAGCGACGAACTTTTACCGTCTAACGGATGCTTTTGAAGCGACCATAATCACATTGTAAACTATTTAACGTTTAATATCTAACGTATTTTATCCCACAGATGACTTTTTAGTTTCACCCCTTTAAATTTCCAAAAATCCCTTCTTAGTGGTCACCTTACATCATAAAAATAAGCCATGTGCAGTAAAATTCTTCAAAAATCTTCAAAAAGTTTCAAACATAAATAGGAAAAAAAAAAAACGAAAACGATTCACCAACGAATTTCCACCTTTGCACCTCTGCACCTCCTTACGGGTAGAATTGTCATAAACCAATAAATAAATACATGAATTATTTTTATCAACCAAGCGTTACTATTTAATAACACGTATCACACTCAAAAGCGTAGAAATATCACACAAACTTTCAAACCCCTTTTTACCTCATTAGGGGTGGAATTGCCAAAAATCAATAAACATGAATGAATTCTTTTTATCAACTAAGAGTATAAATCTACTTTTGCGGGGTTGTGGAGGAAGGGGGAGGGGTTTGTTGGCATTGCTTAATAAATCTTGTATCTGTTGGAATGGTAAAGAGAACGTTACTTTATACACGAACGGTCACATCGACATAGCTTAAATCTTCATTCTGTTGGAATAGTAAACTGGTGATTGATTATTTATATGTTTCATTGTTGGTGGTTGCACTTTGCGGTGTATTGGAGTGAGAGGGAGGGAGGGGCACGGAGGTTAGGAGGTAGGAATGGAGGGAGTGGGGGGGGGGGGTCTTTTGTGGTGTTACGTTGCGCTGTTGTGGAGGGGGGTGGGGGGGGGGGGGGGGGAGGGTCCATCATTCGAAGATTGATATCCTGTTGGTATAGTCAAGAGAACGCTATTTAATACACGAACGGACACGTAGACATTGGTCGACGCACGGGCGTCACCGTCCACGGCCGCAAGCAAACCTTCGAAATTAATACACGAACAGACGCACTATTTAATACACGAACCTGCGACATCGACTTCGACGAGTACACCAACCAAAGACTTCGTTGTAACCTCTGCGACAGTCGATATTAATACACGAACGGCGACGTTGAAATATGCCAATAAGTTTATTTGAAGTGTCATTCCCGTCTTCGAATACAATATTTTTTACGCATGTATTTAAACGATCGTTTTGATTTTGCAAAAACAGCAAGCATTTTTTTTAAATATTTTTTTTTATGCTCTCTCATTGAGTCATAAAATACATCAAATCACTAATGCAAAAAAGTATATGAAGAAATTGCGTCTGATAGTTACTTATTGGGCCACAGAACTTAACAGAAATGAGCATTTAATATTTCGATACTCTTTTTTTTATTTTGATTTACCTTAATTACATATTTGTCTTTATTTATATTTAGATTGATAAATTTTTGTGCTTTCATCAATATTGAACTGACCGGACTTTTTGAATTTTTTTCATTTATTATTATTTTAATGTTGACATTGGTTTTAACATAGAATAGGTGCAAGTACGATTAGAGTTAAAGCAACAAAGTCGACGTAGCCCCGCTGCGCGGGGCTCCTATTTCTGTCTGCAGGGTCAAAAGTAACCTAACACGAACGAGATGACGGGAGCTGCGTTCGCTCGCTTTGCTCGCTCACTTCAGCTCCCGTCATCTCGTTCGAACCTAACCTGTCCGTGTCGGGGTGCCCTAGGTTCCCGAGCTCGCTTCGCTCGCTCTTGTACTGATTCGTTGACCATAAATAATTATTTTAATGTTGACATTGGTTTTAACATAGAATAGGTGCAAGTACGATTAGAGTTAAAGCAACAAAGTCGACGTAGCCCCGCTGCGCGGGGCTCCTATTTCTGTCTGCAGGGTCAAAAGTAACCTAACACGAACGAGATGACGGGAGCTGCGTTCGCTCGCTTTGCTCGCTCACTTCAGCTCCCGTCATCTCGTTCGAACCTAACCTGTCCGTGTCGGGGTGCCCTAAGTTCCCGAGCTCGCTTCGCTCGCTCTTGGACTGATTCTTTGACCATAATTTAGTCGTAGATCAACTAAAATAGACGCATTGAATAATATAAAGATTAAACATGAAAAAAAAATACATTGTTTTCTTTTTAAAAGGGATATTATAAATTGCATATCAAATAAATAATCGCCTATCAATACATACTCATCGTTTATATTCTTATTTACATCTAATAACTTACTTCACTACAAATAAACTAAATGTTTAACAAAACTCAAACAGCAGATATAACGAAATTATACATCAATATAACATTACTTTTTTCCTCATAATGCAATACTGTTAAATTTATTTTTGTACAAAAATACTACATACATAGCATAAATACGGACTGCACAGCAAATTTTCCATATTTCATTGTCTATTTTAGTTGATCTACGAATAAATTATGGTCAAAGAATCAGTCCAAGAGCGAGCGAAGCGAGCTCGGGAACTTAGGGCACCCCGACACGGACAGGTTAGGTTCGAACGAGATGACGGGAGCTGAAGTGAGCGAGCAAAGCGAGCGAACTAAGCTCCCGTCATCTCGTTCGTGTTAGGTTACTTTTGACCCAGCAGACAGAAATAGGAGCCCCGCGCAGCGGGGCTATGTCGACTTATTCGAAAAATCGCTGTACGCTGCGAAAATAAATTCTAGTGTGTTTAGTGATATTTTGAGTTGAATATTTTGCTGTGCGATCAGTAATTTTGATGGGAAAGAGGGATCAGCGACGAACTTTTACCGTCTAACGGATGCTTTTGAAGCGACCATAATCACATTGTAAACTATTTAACGTTTAATATCTAACGTATTTTATCCCACAGATGACTTTTTAGTTTCACCCCTTTAAATTTCCAAAAATCCCTTCTTAGTGGTCACCTTACATCATAAAAATAAGCCATGTGCAGTAAAATTCTTCAAAAATCTTCAAAAAGTTTCAAACATAAATAGGAAAAAAAAAAAACGAAAACGATTCACCAACGAATTTCCACCTTTGCACCTCTGCACCTCCTTACGGGTAGAATTGTCATAAACCAATAAATAAATACATGAATTATTTTTATCAACCAAGCGTTACTATTTAATAACACGTATCACACTCAAAAGCGTAGAAATATCACACAAACTTTCAAACCCCTTTTTACCTCATTAGGGGTGGAATTGCCAAAAATCAATAAACATGAATGAATTCTTTTTATCAACTAAGAGTATAAATCTACTTTTGCGGGGTTGTGGAGGAAGGGGGAGGGGTTTGTTGGCATTGCTTAATAAATCTTGTATCTGTTGGAATGGTAAAGAGAACGTTACTTTATACACGAACGGTCACATCGACATAGCTTAAATCTTCATTCTGTTGGAATAGTAAACTGGTGATTGATTATTTATATGTTTCATTGTTGGTGGTTGCACTTTGCGGTGTATTGGAGTGAGAGGGAGGGAGGGGCACGGAGGTTAGGAGGTAGGAATGGAGGGAGTGGGGGGGGGGGGTCTTTTGTGGTGTTACGTTGCGCTGTTGTGGAGGGGGGTGGGGGGGGGGGGGGGGGAGGGTCCATCATTCGAAGATTGATATCCTGTTGGTATAGTCAAGAGAACGCTATTTAATACACGAACGGACACGTAGACATTGGTCGACGCACGGGCGTCACCGTCCACGGCCGCAAGCAAACCTTCGAAATTAATACACGAACAGACGCACTATTTAATACACGAACCTGCGACATCGACTTCGACGAGTACACCAACCAAAGACTTCGTTGTAACCTCTGCGACAGTCGATATTAATACACGAACGGCGACGTTGAAATATGCCAATAAGTTTATTTGAAGTGTCATTCCCGTCTTCGAATACAATATTTTTTACGCATGTATTTAAACGATCGTTTTGATTTTGCAAAAACAGCAAGCATTTTTTTTAAATATTTTTTTTTATGCTCTCTCATTGAGTCATAAAATACATCAAATCACTAATGCAAAAAAGTATATGAAGAAATTGCGTCTGATAGTTACTTATTGGGCCACAGAACTTAACAGAAATGAGCATTTAATATTTCGATACTCTTTTTTTTATTTTGATTTACCTTAATTACATATTTGTCTTTATTTATATTTAGATTGATAAATTTTTGTGCTTTCATCAATATTGAACTGACCGGACTTTTTGAATTTTTTTCATTTATTATTATTTTAATGTTGACATTGGTTTTAACATAGAATAGGTGCAAGTACGATTAGAGTTAAAGCAACAAAGTCGACGTAGCCCCGCTGCGCGGGGCTCCTATTTCTGTCTGCAGGGTCAAAAGTAACCTAACACGAACGAGATGACGGGAGCTGCGTTCGCTCGCTTTGCTCGCTCACTTCAGCTCCCGTCATCTCGTTCGAACCTAACCTGTCCGTGTCGGGGTGCCCTAGGTTCCCGAGCTCGCTTCGCTCGCTCTTGTACTGATTCGTTGACCATAAATAATTATTTTAATGTTGACATTGGTTTTAACATAGAATAGGTGCAAGTACGATTAGAGTTAAAGCAACAAAGTCGACGTAGCCCCGCTGCGCGGGGCTCCTATTTCTGTCTGCAGGGTCAAAAGTAACCTAACACGAACGAGATGACGGGAGCTGCGTTCGCTCGCTTTGCTCGCTCACTTCAGCTCCCGTCATCTCGTTCGAACCTAACCTGTCCGTGTCGGGGTGCCCTAAGTTCCCGAGCTCGCTTCGCTCGCTCTTGGACTGATTCTTTGACCATAATTTAGTCGTAGATCAACTAAAATAGACGCATTGAATAATATAAAGATTAAACATGAAAAAAAAATACATTGTTTTCTTTTTAAAAGGGATATTATAAATTGCATATCAAATAAATAATCGCCTATCAATACATACTCATCGTTTATATTCTTATTTACATCTAATAACTTACTTCACTACAAATAAACTAAATGTTTAACAAAACTCAAACAGCAGATATAACGAAATTATACATCAATATAACATTACTTTTTTCCTCATAATGCAATACTGTTAAATTTATTTTTGTACAAAAATACTACATACATAGCATAAATACTGACTGCACAGCAAATTTTCCATATTTCATTGTCTATTTTAGTTGATCTACGAATAAATTATGGTCAAAGAATCAGTCCAAGAGCGAGCGAAGCGAGCTCGGGAACTTAGGGCACCCCGACACGGACAGGTTAGGTTCGAACGAGATGACGGGAGCTGAAGTGAGCGAGCAAAGCGAGCGAACTAAGCTCCCGTCATCTCGTTCGTGTTAGGTTACTTTTGACCCAGCAGACAGAAATAGGAGCCCCGCGCAGCGGGGCTATGTCGACTTATTCGAAAAATCGCTGTACGCTGCGAAAATAAATTCTAGTGTGTTTAGTGATATTTTGAGTTGAATATTTTGCTGTGCGATCAGTAATTTTGATGGGAAAGAGGGATCAGCGACGAACTTTTACCGTCTAACGGATGCTTTTGAAGCGACCATAATCACATTGTAAACTATTTAACGTTTAATATCTAACGTATTTTATCCCACAGATGACTTTTTAGTTTCACCCCTTTAAATTTCCAAAAATCCCTTCTTAGTGGTCACCTTACATCATAAAAATAAGCCATGTGCAGTAAAATTCTTCAAAAATCTTCAAAAAGTTTCAAACATAAATAGGAAAAAAAAAAAACGAAAACGATTCACCAACGAATTTCCACCTTTGCACCTCTGCACCTCCTTACGGGTAGAATTGTCATAAACCAATAAATAAATACATGAATTATTTTTATCAACCAAGCGTTACTATTTAATAACACGTATCACACTCAAAAGCGTAGAAATATCACACAAACTTTCAAACCCCTTTTTACCTCATTAGGGGTGGAATTGCCAAAAATCAATAAACATGAATGAATTCTTTTTATCAACTAAGAGTATAAATCTACTTTTGCGGGGTTGTGGAGGAAGGGGGAGGGGTTTGTTGGCATTGCTTAATAAATCTTGTATCTTTTGGAATGGTAAAGAGAACGTTACTTTATACACGAACGGTCACATCGACATAGCTTAAATCTTCATTCTGTTGGAATAGTAAACTGGTGATTGATTATTTATATGTTTCATTGTTGGTGGTTGCACTTTGCGGTGTATTGGAGTGAGAGGGAGGGAGGGGCACGGAGGTTAGGAGGTAGGAATGGAGGGAGTGGGGGGGGGGGTCTTTTGTGGTGTTACGTTGCGCTGTTGTGGAGGGGGGTGGGGGGGGGGGGGGGGAGGGTCCATCATTCGAAGATTGATATCCTGTTGGTATAGTCAAGAGAACGCTATTTAATACACGAACGGACACGTAGACATTGGTCGACGCACGGGCGTCACCGTCCACGGCCGCAAGCAAACCTTCGAAATTAATACACGAACAGACGCACTATATTTAATACACGAACGGTCACATCGACATAGCCTAAAACTTCATTCTGTTGGAATAGTAAAGAGAACGTTATTTAATACACGAACGTTCACCACTACATTGCTTAAATCATGTATCTGTTAGAATAGTCAAGAGAACGCTATTTAATACACGAACGGTCACATCGACATAGCCTAAAACTTCATTCTGTTGGAATAGTAAAGAGAACGTTATTTAATACACGAACGGACACATCGACATAGCCTAAAACTTCATTCTGTTGGAATAGTAAAGAGAACGTTATTTAATACACGAACGGACACGTAGACATTGGTCGACGCACGGGCTTCACCGTCTACGGCCGCAAGCAAAACTTCGAAATTAATACACGAACAGACGCAATATTTAATACACGAACGGTCACAACGACATTGCTTAAATCTTATATCTGTTGGAATAGTCAAGAGAACGCTATTTAATACACGAACAGACGCACTATATTTAATACACGAACGGTCACATCGACATAGCCTAAAACTTCATTCTGTTGGAATAGTCAAGAGAACGCTATTTAATACACGAACGGACACGTAGACATTGGTCGACGCACGGGCGTCACCGTCTACGGCCGCAAGCAAACCTTCGAAATTAATACACGAACAGACGCACTATATTTAATACACGAACGGTCACATCGACATAGCCTAAAACTTCATTCTGTTGGAATAGTAAAGATAACGTTATTTAATACACGAACGGACACGTAGACATTGGTCGACGCACGGGCTTCACCGTCTACGGCCGCAAGCAAAACTTCGAAATTAATACACGAACAGACGCAATATTTAATACACGAACGGTCACAACGACATTGCTTAAATCTTATATCTGTTGGAATAGTCAAGAGAACGCTATTTAATACACGAACGGACACGTAGACATTGGTCGACGCACGGGCGTCACCGTCAACGGCCGCAAGCAAAACTTCGAAATTAATACACGAACAGACGCAATATTTAATACACGAACTGTCACATCGACATTGCTTAAATCTTGTATCTGTTGGAATAATCAAGAGAACGCTATTTAATACACGAACGGACACGTAGACATTGGTCGACGCACGGGCTTCACCGTCTACGGCCGCAAGCAAAACTTCGAAATTAATACACGAACAGACGCAATATTTAATACACGAACGGTCACATCGACATAGCCTAAAACTTCATTCTGTTGGAATAGTCAAGAAAACGCTATTTAATACACGAACGGACACGTAGACATTGGTCGACGCACGGGCGTCACCGTCAACGGCCGCAAGCAAAACTTCGAAATTAATACACGAACAGACGCAATATTTAATACACGAACGGTCACAACGACATTGCTTAAATCTTATATCTGTTGGAATAGTCAAGAGAACGCTATTTAATACACGAACGGACACGTAGACATTGGTCGACGCACGGGCGTCACCGTCCACGGCCGCAAGCAAACCTTCGAAATTAATACACGAACAGACGCACTATATTTAATACACGAACGGTCACATCGACATAGCCTAAAACTTCATTCTGTTGGAATAGTAAACTGGTGATTGATTATTTATATGTTTCATTGTTGGTGGTTGCACTTTGCGGTGTATTGGAGTGAGAGGGAGGGAGGGGCACGGAGGTTAGGAGGTAGGAATGGAGGGAGTGGGGGGGGGGTCTTTTGTGGTGTTACGTTGCGCTGTTGTGGAGGGGGGTGGGGGGGGGGGGGGAGGGTCCATCATTCGAAGATTGATATCCTGTTGGTATAGTCAAGAGAACGCTATTTAATACACGAACGGACACGTAGACATTGGTCGACGCACGGGCGTCACCGTCCACGGCCGCAAGCAAACCTTCGAAATTAATACACGAACAGACGCACTATATTTAATACACGAACGGTCACATCGACATAGCCTAAAACTTCATTCTGTTGGAATAGTAAAGAGAACGTTATTTAATACACGAACGTTCACCACTACATTGCTTAAATCATGTATCTGTTAGAATAGTCAAGAGAACGCTATTTAATACACGAACGGTCACATCGACATAGCCTAAAACTTCATTCTGTTGGAATAGTAAAGAGAACGTTATTTAATACACGAACGGACACATCGACATAGCCTAAAACTTCATTCTGTTGGAATAGTAAAGAGAACGTTATTTAATACACGAACGGACACGTAGACATTGGTCGACGCACGGGCGTCACCGTCAACGGCCGCAAGCAAAACTTCGAAATTAATACACGAACAGACGCAATATTTAATACACGAACTGTCACATCGACATTGCTTAAATCTTGTATCTGTTGGAATAGTCAAGAGAACGCTATTTAATACACGAACGGACACGTAGACATTGGTCGACGCACGGGCTTCACCGTCTACGGCCGCAAGCAAAACTTCGAAATTAATACACGAACAGACGCAATATTTAATACACGAACGGTCACATCGACATAGCCTAAAACTTCATTCTGTTGGAATAGTCAAGAAAACGCTATTTAATACACGAACGGACACGTAGACATTGGTCGACGCACGGGCGTCACCGTCAACGGCCGCAAGCAAAACTTCGAAATTAATACACGAACAGACGCAATATTTAATACACGAACGGTCACATCGACATAGCCTAAAACTTCATTCTGTTGGAATAGTCAAGGAAACGCTATTTAATACACGAACGGACACGTAGACATTGGTCGACACACGGGCTTCACCGTCTACGGCCGCAAGCAAAACTTCGAAATTAATACACGAACAGACGCAATATTTAATACACGAACTGTCACATCGACATTGCTTAAATCTTGTATCTGTTAGAATAGTCAAGAGAACGCTATTTAATACACGAACGGACACGTAGACATTGGTCGACGCACGGGCTTCAACGTCTACGGCCGCAAGCAAAACTTCGAAATTAATACACGAACATACGCAATATTTAATACACGAACGGTCACATCGACATAGCTGAAATAATCTTGATTCTGTTGGAATAGGGGGTAGGAAGGGGGGGGGGGGAGGGGGGGGGGGGGGGCAAGAGGTCGGCTACTGGCATTCCTGCTGACCTCGCAAATCGCGATAATTGATTTATCACTTTTTTTTTATTACTCTGAAAGGGGGGGGGGGGGGGGGGAGGGGAGGGGGTTACCTTTCGCTATGTTGGGGGGTGTTTACTGTCCGTCAAATATTGATACTTTTTATTTTTTAGAGGGGGTGAAAGAGAAGGGGGGGGGGGGAGGGGGTTGGTTGGCTCGGGGGAGGGTGGGGGTGGTGGGAGTTATCTTCCTAGGGTACCATCATCCAAACAAACAAAAAAAAAAAATGTCAAAAATTTTCGGTCCGGTCGTCATCACACCGATGACATCGTTTTACCGTTTCACATAGTTGTCAAGCGACGCTACGTCTCGATACAATCGGGACGGCGGCGCGCGCTTGGCGCGACATTTGAGAATATTGATAGAGAAGAGTGGCGACTGACGCGAAACGACAAACGCCCCGCGCGCTGTGAAAATCGTAATGTTTGGATTTTATAGTGTGTGGTGGTGTTGTGTTTTGTTTTTCGTGTTCTGATCCAATCCATCTATTGGTATGTTTTGTTGTTTTATTATTTGTATATTATAAATAATAAAAAGAATTTTGGTACACCGGGCCTGTAGCTTGTGTTGTATGATCGTTATATAATAATGTATTGTGTAACGGAAATGAACGCTCGCTGCAAGCAAGCACGAAAAACGTGTGGTTTTCTTTTTATTATGGATAACATTTGAATATTGAAACAACAAACGAAAAATTTGACTTCGTGTCTGTTGAACTGTGTGGACCGACGGATCGCATTATATGCGTGTTCGTATGCAAACGGTCGTTGTATGAAATAATGTGAAACGACGTGACGGTACCGGCGCTCGGACGCGCCAAGTGTTCGTCACGTCTAATGAGTTTATGCTCTTTTATTATAATATAATGTGAGGCACTCTATAGATTCCGGGCGGAATCGTATATGATGTTGCGAATGTGTTAACAAACTTTACACACGTGAACTCGTCTCGTTACGAACGTTCCCAAAGGGGGCTTCTGGTCTGTGCATGATGATCCGTCGTTATGGCACAGCCGAACGCCCTTATGCACGCGCAGCGCGTCTGACGGGTTGAGATATACGCGTTCAGACGTTCGCGCGTGCGACCCAAAAATCCATAATAAACACACACAGAGCTCGCCCGTCTGCGTACGCGTATCTACGATCGTGAACGCTCGGGAATGAGGACCTTCGTTGTGCTGCGCGCTTGATCGCGCGCGTGTGCATCGATGTCTCTTATAAACGAAGCTCCCTGGTTGATCCTGCCAGTAGTTATATGCTTGTCTCAAAGATTAAGCCATGCATGTCTCAGTGCAAGCCGTATTAAGGCGATACCGCGAATGGCTCAATATATCAGTTTTGGTTCCTTAGATCTTACTCAGTTACTTGGATAACTGTGGTAATTCTAGAGCTAATACATGCAATCAGAACTCTGACCAGTGATGGGATGAGTGCTTTTATTAGATCAAAACCAATCGACGGAGGGCCTCGCGTCCGAAGTCGTTAATTTTGATGAATCTGGATAACTTTTGCCGATCGCATGGTCCAGTACCGGCGACGCATCTTTCAAATGTCTGCCTTATCAACTTTCGATGGTAGTTTCTGCGACTACCATGGTTGTCACGGGTAACGGGGAATCAGGGTTCGATTCCGGAGAGGGAGCCTGAGAAACGGCTACCACATCCAAGGAAGGCAGCAGGCGCGCAAATTACCCACTCCCGGCACGGGGAGGTAGTGACGAAAAATAACGATACGGGACTCTTACGAGGCCTCGTAATCGGAATGAGTACACTTTAAATATTTTAACGAGGAACAATTGGAGGGCAAGTCTGGTGCCAGCAGCCGCGGTAATTCCAGCTCCAATAGCGTATACTAAAATTGTTGCGGTTAAAAAGCTCGTAGTTGCATTTGTGCGCCGCGCTGTCGGTGCACCGCATCCGCGGTGATACTGACACGTCTGCGGAGCATATCGTCGGTGAGCCGTCGGTCAAACGTCGGTTCAATATCAAAATCCTATCGCGGTGCTCTTCAATGAGTGTCGAGGTGGGCCGACAATTTTACTTTGAACAAATTAGAGTGCTCAAAGCGGGCTCAAAATGCTGCTTGAATATTTCGTGCATGGAATAATAGAATATGATCTCGGTTCTATTTTGTTGGTTTTCAGAACTCCGAGGTAATGATTAATAGGGATAACTGGGGGCATTCGTATTGCGACGTTAGAGGTGAAATTCTTGGATCGTCGCAAGACGAACATCAGCGAAAGCATTTGCCAAAGGTGTTTTCATCAATCAAGAACGAAAGTTAGAGGTTCGAAGGCGATTAGATACCGCCCTAGTTCTAACCGTAAATATGTCATCTAGCGATCCGCCGACGTTACTACAATGGCTCGGCGGGCAGCTTCCGGGAAACCAAAGATTTTGGACTCCGGGGGGAGTATGGTTGCAAAGCTGAAACTTAAAGGAATTGACGGAAGGGCACCACCAGGAGTGGAGCCTGCGGCTTAATTTGACTCAACACGGGAAATCTCACCAGGCCCGGACACCGGAAGGATTGACAGATTAACAGCTCTTTCTTGATTCGGTGGGTGGTGGTGCATGGCCGTTCTTAGTTGGTGGAGCGATTTGTCTGGTTAATTCCGGTAACGAACGAGACTCTAGCCTGCTAAATAGGCGTCGTCATTTAGGTGTGCGTGGCTTCGGTTACGCAACTCACTGGCGACGTATTAAAATTCTTCTTAGAGGGACCGGCGGCTTCGAGCCGCACGAGATTGAGCAATAACAGGTCTGTGATGCCCTTAGATGTCCTGGGCCGCACGCGCGCTACACTGAAGGAATCAGCATGTTCTCCCTGGCCTAGAGGCCCGGGCAACCCGCTGAAACTCCTTCGTGCTGGGGATTGGGGTTTGCAATTATCCCCCATAAACGAGGAATTCCTAGTAAGCGCGAGTCATAAGCTCGCGTTGATTACGTCCCTGCCCTTTGTACACACCGCCCGTCGCTACTACCGATTGAATGATTTAGTGAGGTCTTCGGACCGACACGCGGTGGCTTCACGGCCGTCGGCGTTGCTGGGAAGTTGACCAAACTTGATCATTTAGAGGAAGTAAAAGTCGTAACAAGGTTTCCGTAGGGGAACCTGCGGAAGGATCATTAACGTGTAACGCTAAGCGTGTATTTTTTTCAAAAGTACACGACGCGCGTAAACGTGAATATACAATCCAAAAACAAATTATCTTAAAAAAAGATTAATAAGAAGAGCAAACGAAACGCGCGCGTCGGCGGGCGCGCTTCACGTTCAACGTTGAAGCGCGCTAGCGTCGCGCGCGCGTCTTGCTCGCGTCGCGTCCTCGCACGGTACATAGACTGGTATGAAAATCCGCACCACGAGTACCGTTGGACGCGTTCGTTAACACATATCGTCCCTCATACTGCGGTGGGACAAGATTGTTTTGATTTATTTTGATAACAAGAAATTTTTCTATTATTTGTGTAACAAAAAAATGTATCTATCCATGCGGTAGTATGTTTTTAAACTATTACCCTGGACGGTGGATCACTTGGCTCGCGGGTCGATGAAGAACGCAGTTAACTGCGCGTCATAGTGTGAACTGCAGGACACATTTGAACATCGACATTTCGAACGCACATTGCGGTCCGTGGAGACACATCCAGGACCACTCCTGTCTGAGGGCCGGCTGTATAAAATACAAATGCCACATTGCGTTTCGTGTTATGCGTCACGCACATGACGGTTCTGCGCGAGGAGGGGTGACCCCCTTCGCGTTGTCCGTTCAAATATAACGATAATTTTTTATTATTGTACAATAAGACATTTTTGTCGAACGACGCGTTTTCGACGCGTACGGGCGTACAAAAGAAACGCGGCGGTCGTGTGGAAACACGCGTGCGCTCGCGACTCTTCGGTCGGTGATATAATCGCTAACCAGCGAGGGTTGCGTCGTGCACGAGTCGCGTTTCTCGTCCGTCACGCGTCGTCACCACGTTGTCGGGAGACAAGTCGAAAGAGAATGTTTTATAATCAAATGTACAATTATAATAATGCACGAGTAGGCGGACTCGACGTCCGA
>CATKRY010000006.1:32500-45000 GCA_949775005.1 Orthosia gothica | reverse complement strand
GGTCGATGCTCTGGCGTCTCTCGGGGCGCTAGGGCGGACTCTGGACCCGCGTTCCGGCCTTCCGCGGATCTTCCTAGCCGTAAGGCCGTGTCGGTTTCGTCTCGTGCGCGATCGGCGCGGTTCTGTACGACCGCCGTTCAACGGTCAGCTCAGAACTGGCACGGACAAGGGGAATCCGACTGTCTAATTAAAACAAAGCATTGCGATGGCCCTCGCGGGTGTTGACGCAATGTGATTTCTGCCCAGTGCTCTGAATGTCAACGTGAAGAAATTCAAGCAAGCGCGGGTAAACGGCGGGAGTAACTATGACTCTCTTAAGGTAGCCAAATGCCTCGTCATCTAATTAGTGACGCGCATGAATGGATTAACGAGATTCCCACTGTCCCTATCTACTTACAGATACCGGAAGTCGCAAATGGAAGGGCTGATCTTGGGACGGGGACTTATTATCCACAATGTGGAGGGTCAACCACCCACATTCCATGGTCCTAATGGCCAGTCGAATGTGGATTTGACCCTGACAAACAGAGGGCTAGCAGTGTCACATTGGACAGTGCACGAGGGGATTAGTCTCAGTGATCATCAATTGATCACCTTCGAGATAGGCGTTGGCACCGCACGGACAGGCGGTCGTTGCAAAGAGGAGGTGATAAAGTCGGTATCCTTCCGTGAGAAAGGAGTGGATTATGAGCGGTTTCGTAGCGTGCTCCATAACAGAATGGGCAGGCTTAAGACGAAAAAGCCGGCACAAGAAATCTGCTCACAGTACTCGGAGATACTCACCAGCGCCGCAGAAGCCTGCTTGGGCAAGCGCGGAAAGAAGGATACCGGAGGCTACGAATGGTGGTCGGCCGATTTGGAGAAACTACGCCACACTGTGTACAGAGCGCGGCGAGATTGGCAAAACTCGCGCAAGGCTAAGGATAGCAGGGAGGAGGAAAGGCTAAAGACCCTGCGTGCGGTTAGGAGTACCTATAAGACCGCTATGAGAGAAGCAGAGGTGGCCTATTTTCGAGGCATCGCGGAGTCTGGGAACGATGATCCTTGGGGGCTAGCGTACAGAGCCGCATCTGGCAGAGTGCGCCCTCCCGCGAACGTGATGCATGGTATCCGTCTGTTGGAGGGTTATTCCACGACAGCAGAGGATACTGCAGCGAGCCTCCTCGCTACCTTATGCCCGGATGATGATCCTAGTAAGGACACAGTTTACCACTTGCAGGTCAGAATTTCAGCAGCATGCTCCCCTACGGGTCAGGACTCCGACCCACCCAGCCGTGCGGCACTCGACCGCATCGTCAGGGAATTGCCGAGCACGGCCCCGGGCCTGGACGGGCTTACTGCCAGGATCATCAAGCACGCGTGGAGAGTTAGCGGAGCGGAAATGCTACTCATGTACTCCGCGTGCATTGGTGAGGGGGTATTCCCCGACATCTGGAAAGTAGGTAGGTTAGTCGTCTTGCCAAAGGGCAATGATCGGCCGCTCTCGGACCCGAAGGCGTATAGACCGGTTACCCTTCTCCCGATATTGGGAAAGATACTGGAACGCCTCATCATTACGTGTGCTCCCTGCTTATATCGCAACATTTCAGAGTCGCAGCACGGTTTCTCGAGGGGTAAGTCGACGGTCACGGCGCTTAATGCGATCCTGGACCGGGTGAAGGACTCCTCGGCAAACTATGTGCAGGTAATTTTATTAGACATCTCGGGGGCCTTTGACAACGCCTGGTGGCCCATGGTCCTGACGAAGGCGAAGCAGGGCGGATGCCCGCCGAATATTTACAGGATTCTCGTCAGTTACTTTACAGAGAGACGAGTGGGACTCTTCATGGGGGACCAGGCGGTGTGGAAGAGATCCACTATGGGCTGCCCTCAGGGATCGGTACTAGGACCGCCGCTTTGGAACCTCCTGCTCGATGACATCCTCAAGTTGCCGTGGGCAGATGGCGTGAGTGCAGTAGCCTACGCAGACGACATCACGATCGTGATCGAGGCGCCGAGTCGGGCGGCGATTGAGCGTAATGCTCAGTCGTCGCTGGAGGCGGTGTCCGCTTGGGGGAAGCGGAACCGTCTTTCTTTTTCTGCTGCGAAGTCGCAGTCCCTCACTTTGAAGGGTAAATTTAAACGTCCCCCTACTATTCGCATGGACGGCTCCTCGATCGCGCACGTGACAAGTGCCAAGTTGCTGGGCGTTGTAGTTGATGAAGCGGGCTCCTACGTGCCGCATGCTAGTTTGGCCGGCCAGAGAGCTGTGAATGCCTTCGGGAAGATGTCGAGGATATCCGCTTCTTCCTGGGGCGTAAGGTACAGAGCCCTAAAAGTCCTGTTTGCAGGGACTTATGTGGCGATTTTGACATATGCTGCGGCCGTATGGTGGCGGAGTTGTGAGAATTACGCAGTGCGGAGTACGCTGCTCCGCACGCAGCGTCCAGCACTCATTCTTTTATCGAAGGCATACAGGTCGGTCAGCACCGCAGCGTTACCTGTGCTAGCGGGAGTGCTTCCGGCCGACCTGGAGGTATGTAGAGCAGGACGAGTCGCGCAGGAGTGTTCCGGGATGGTCAGCAGGGAACGCAAGGTGGCTATCGGGAAGGTGAGAGCGGAGGTCATGGTTCGATGGCAGGAACGATGGGAGGCTTCTAAAGATGGTAGGGAACTGTTCTCATTTTTCGGCAATGTGACGGATAGGCTGTCATTCGGTTGGGTGGAGCCGGAGTATGTAGTATCGCAGATCCTTACAGGGCATGGGAGCTTCAGAAGCCGCCTACACAAAATGTCGTTATGCGACATAGCGTTGTGCTATTGTGGGCTTGCCGATGAAACTCGGGACCATGTCCTGTGGGACTGCCCATTATACGCAGACGAACGGGAAGACATGCTGGGGGACTGGAGTAGGGAGGAAGTAGGGCCTGTCTATCACAGAGAACTGATAGCCAGTCCGGAGGGCTTTCGAAGGCTGAAGTCATTTGCACACAAATGGCACAGCAAAAGAAAGGAACTGGAATTGCAGTAGGGTAGTAATACAGTAGTTCAATTGCACAGATAGGTACGGCAATTCCAGTAAGGCTAGGATGGTTAGGAACTGTGGTTTTAGATGATGGCAAGCCAAGAAGGGCTGCTCGTGCGCGAAGTCACATGATGTGGTGTTGCACGCCCCAGAATGGGGAGAAGTGAAATAGATAGAGAGGGTACAGGAAAAAGAATTTGTGGAGTTTACAACCCACACTCCGGTAGAGCAAGCTGTAAAGACATACGCAGTCACGCAATTGCCGGAGTGTGTCTCCACGGTCCGTATGCCGCAAGGCGGGTAGGACCTACAAGCGGAGGGAGGTGGGATTTGTCCCTATCTACTATCTAGCGAAACCACAGCCAAGGGAACGGGCTTGGGAGAATCAGCGGGGAAAGAAGACCCTGTTGAGCTTGACTCTAGTCTGGCATTGTAAGGAGACATGAGAGGTGTAGCATAAGTGGGAGATCGTTCGCGCGATCGTCGCTGAAAAACCACTACTTTCATTGTTTCATTACTTACTCGGTTGGGCGGAAGCGGTGCGCGGTCGATAATATCGGCGAGCGCACGGTGTTTCGTTCCAAGCGTGCAGAGTGGCGACGTGGCGGCAACGCTCGTCGCCGTACAACTCCCGCGTGATCCGGTTCGAGGACACTGCCAGGCGGGTAGTTTGACTGGGGCGGTACATCTGTCAAAGAATAACGCAGGTGTCCTAAGGCCAGCTCAGCGAGGACAGAAACCTCGCGTGGAGCAAAAGGGCAAAAGCTGGCTTGATCCAGATGTTCAGTACGCATAGGGACTGCGAAAGCACGGCCTATCGATCCTTTAGTATAAAGAGTTTTTAGCAAGAGGTGCCAGAAAAGTTACCACAGGGATAACTGGCTTGTGGCAGCCAAGCGTTCATAGCGACGTTGCTTTTTGATCCTTCGATGTCGGCTCTTCCTATCATTGCGAAGCAAAATTCGCCAAGCGTTGGATTGTTCACCCATCAAAAGGGAACGTGAGCTGGGTTTAGACCGTCGTGAGACAGGTTAGTTTTACCCTACTGATGGCTTGTCGTTGCGATAGTAATACTGCTCAGTACGAGAGGAACCGCAGTTTCGGACATTTGGTTCATGCACTCGGCCGAGCGGCCGGTGGTGCGAAGCTACCATCCGCGGGATTATGCCTGAACGCCTCTAAGGCCGAAGCCAGCCTAGCCGAATCCGGCAAGGATATGCTCACTGTGGAGCCCCGAGAGTCGGGAGGCTCTAAACAATGTGACTTTACTAGTCGCGCTTCATCACGTGAGGCGCGACGTCGAAGCCCATTTGGATCGCGGAGATCGATGCTGTCCGCTTAACGCGTGCATCACGGCTCCGAAGGTCCGAATTTACCTCAGTTCGATGTCGGGGCTCGGAATAGTCTGTAGACGACTTCCGTTCCTGGCGGGGTGTTGTGCTCGGTAGAGCAGCGTCGTGCTGCGATCTGTTGAGACTCAGCCCTACGCCAGGTGATTCGTCCGAGGACGATGATATCAATATGTTGTCGACGCTGTTATATGCGTGCGCACCGTAACGTGACGACGTTATGGTGTGTCTGTATAATATAATAGTGTCTGTTGTACATATTGATATGTTTTTTTGGTTGTAAATATGTTTTTACAACCAAAGTGTCGTTTAATACACGAACAGACGCGTTCGTCGCACATCTGATGCCTATACAAGTCCACGAACTGCACAGTCGCCGGCGGCGCCGCGTAAGCGGCGCCGCCGGCGGTTTTGTAAATTAATACACGAACAGACGCACTATTTAATACACGAACCTGCGACATCGACTTCGACGAGTACACCAACCAAAGACTTCGTTGTAACCTCTGCGACAGTCGATATTAATACACGAACGGCGACGTTGAAATATGCCAATAAGTTTATTTGAAGTGTCATTCCCGTCTTCGAATACAATATTTTTTACGCATGTATTTAAACGATCGTTTTGATTTTGCAAAAACAGCAAGCATTTTTTTTAAATATTTTTTTTTATGCTCTCTCATTGAGTCATAAAATACATCAAATCACTAATGCAAAAAAGTATATGAAGAAATTGCGTCTGATAGTTACTTATTGGGCCACAGAACTTAACAGAAATGAGCATTTAATATTTCGATACTCTTTTTTTTATTTTGATTTACCTTAATTACATATTTGTCTTTATTTATATTTAGATTGATAAATTTTTGTGCTTTCATCAATATTGAACTGACCGGACTTTTTGAATTTTTTTCATTTATTATTATTTTAATGTTGACATTGGTTTTAACATAGAATAGGTGCAAGTACGATTAGAGTTAAAGCAACAAAGTCGACGTAGCCCCGCTGCGCGGGGCTCCTATTTCTGTCTGCAGGGTCAAAAGTAACCTAACACGAACGAGATGACGGGAGCTGCGTTCGCTCGCTTTGCTCGCTCACTTCAGCTCCCGTCATCTCGTTCGAACCTAACCTGTCCGTGTCGGGGTGCCCTAGGTTCCCGAGCTCGCTTCGCTCGCTCTTGTACTGATTCGTTGACCATAAATAATTATTTTAATGTTGACATTGGTTTTAACATAGAATAGGTGCAAGTACGATTAGAGTTAAAGCAACAAAGTCGACGTAGCCCCGCTGCGCGGGGCTCCTATTTCTGTCTGCAGGGTCAAAAGTAACCTAACACGAACGAGATGACGGGAGCTGCGTTCGCTCGCTTTGCTCGCTCACTTCAGCTCCCGTCATCTCGTTCGAACCTAACCTGTCCGTGTCGGGGTGCCCTAAGTTCCCGAGCTCGCTTCGCTCGCTCTTGGACTGATTCTTTGACCATAATTTAGTCGTAGATCAACTAAAATAGACGCATTGAATAATATAAAGATTAAACATGAAAAAAAAATACATTGTTTTCTTTTTAAAAGGGATATTATAAATTGCATATCAAATAAATAATCGCCTATCAATACATACTCATCGTTTATATTCTTATTTACATCTAATAACTTACTTCACTACAAATAAACTAAATGTTTAACAAAACTCAAACAGCAGATATAACGAAATTATACATCAATATAACATTACTTTTTTCCTCATAATGCAATACTGTTAAATTTATTTTTGTACAAAAATACTACATACATAGCATAAATACGGACTGCACAGCAAATTTTCCATATTTCATTGTCTATTTTAGTTGATCTACGAATAAATTATGGTCAAAGAATCAGTCCAAGAGCGAGCGAAGCGAGCTCGGGAACTTAGGGCACCCCGACACGGACAGGTTAGGTTCGAACGAGATGACGGGAGCTGAAGTGAGCGAGCAAAGCGAGCGAACTAAGCTCCCGTCATCTCGTTCGTGTTAGGTTACTTTTGACCCAGCAGACAGAAATAGGAGCCCCGCGCAGCGGGGCTATGTCGACTTATTCGAAAAATCGCTGTACGCTGCGAAAATAAATTCTAGTGTGTTTAGTGATATTTTGAGTTGAATATTTTGCTGTGCGATCAGTAATTTTGATGGGAAAGAGGGATCAGCGACGAACTTTTACCGTCTAACGGATGCTTTTGAAGCGACCATAATCACATTGTAAACTATTTAACGTTTAATATCTAACGTATTTTATCCCACAGATGACTTTTTAGTTTCACCCCTTTAAATTTCCAAAAATCCCTTCTTAGTGGTCACCTTACATCATAAAAATAAGCCATGTGCAGTAAAATTCTTCAAAAATCTTCAAAAAGTTTCAAACATAAATAGGAAAAAAAAAAAACGAAAACGATTCACCAACGAATTTCCACCTTTGCACCTCTGCACCTCCTTACGGGTAGAATTGTCATAAACCAATAAATAAATACATGAATTATTTCCATCATTCGAAGATTGATATCCTGTTGGTATAGTCAAGAGAACGCTATTTAATACACGAACGGACACGTAGACATTGGTCGACGCACGGGCGTCACCGTCCACGGCCGCAAGCAAACCTTCGAAATTAATACACGAACAGACGCACTATATTTAATACACGAACGGTCACATCGACATAGCCTAAAACTTCATTCTGTTGGAATAGTAAAGAGAACGTTATTTAATACACGAACGTTCACCACTACATTGCTTAAATCATGTATCTGTTAGAATAGTCAAGAGAACGCTATTTAATACACGAACGGTCACATCGACATAGCCTAAAACTTCATTCTGTTGGAATAGTAAAGAGAACGTTATTTAATACACGAACGGACACATCGACATAGCCTAAAACTTCATTCTGTTGGAATAGTAAAGAGAACGTTATTTAATACACGAACGGACACGTAGACATTGGTCGACGCACGGGCGTCACCGTCAACGGCCGCAAGCAAAACTTCGAAATTAATACACGAACAGACGCAATATTTAATACACGAACTGTCACATCGACATTGCTTAAATCTTGTATCTGTTGGAATAGTCAAGAGAACGCTATTTAATACACGAACGGACACGTAGACATTGGTCGACGCACGGGCTTCACCGTCTACGGCCGCAAGCAAAACTTCGAAATTAATACACGAACAGACGCAATATTTAATACACGAACGGTCACATCGACATAGCCTAAAACTTCATTCTGTTGGAATAGTCAAGAAAACGCTATTTAATACACGAACGGACACGTAGACATTGGTCGACGCACGGGCGTCACCGTCAACGGCCGCAAGCAAAACTTCGAAATTAATACACGAACAGACGCAATATTTAATACACGAACGGTCACATCGACATAGCCTAAAACTTCATTCTGTTGGAATAGTCAAGGAAACGCTATTTAATACACGAACGGACACGTAGACATTGGTCGACACACGGGCTTCACCGTCTACGGCCGCAAGCAAAACTTCGAAATTAATACACGAACAGACGCAATATTTAATACACGAACTGTCACATCGACATTGCTTAAATCTTGTATCTGTTAGAATAGTCAAGAGAACGCTATTTAATACACGAACGGACACGTAGACATTGGTCGACGCACGGGCTTCAACGTCTACGGCCGCAAGCAAAACTTCGAAATTAATACACGAACATACGCAATATTTAATACACGAACGGTCACATCGACATAGCTGAAATAATCTTGATTCTGTTGGAATAGGGGGTAGGAAGGGGGGGGGGGAGGGGGGGGGGGGGGGCAAGAGGTCGGCTACTGGCATTCCTGCTGACCTCGCAAATCGCGATAATTGATTTATCACTTTTTTTTTATTACTCTGAAAGGGGGGGGGGGGGGGGGGAGGGGAGGGGGTTACCTTTCGCTATGTTGGGGGGTGTTTACTGTCCGTCAAATATTGATACTTTTTATTTTTTAGAGGGGGTGAAAGAGAAGGGGGGGGGGGAGGGGGTTGGTTGGCTCGGGGGAGGGTGGGGGTGGTGGGAGTTATCTTCCTAGGGTACCATCATCCAAACAAACAAAAAAAAAAAATGTCAAAAATTTTCGGTCCGGTCGTCATCACACCGATGACATCGTTTTACCGTTTCACATAGTTGTCAAGCGACGCTACGTCTCGATACAATCGGGACGGCGGCGCGCGCTTGGCGCGACATTTGAGAATATTGATAGAGAAGAGTGGCGACTGACGCGAAACGACAAACGCCCCGCGCGCTGTGAAAATCGTAATGTTTGGATTTTATAGTGTGTGGTGGTGTTGTGTTTTGTTTTTCGTGTTCTGATCCAATCCATCTATTGGTATGTTTTGTTGTTTTATTATTTGTATATTATAAATAATAAAAAGAATTTTGGTACACCGGGCCTGTAGCTTGTGTTGTATGATCGTTATATAATAATGTATTGTGTAACGGAAATGAACGCTCGCTGCAAGCAAGCACGAAAAACGTGTGGTTTTCTTTTTATTATGGATAACATTTGAATATTGAAACAACAAACGAAAAATTTGACTTCGTGTCTGTTGAACTGTGTGGACCGACGGATCGCATTATATGCGTGTTCGTATGCAAACGGTCGTTGTATGAAATAATGTGAAACGACGTGACGGTACCGGCGCTCGGACGCGCCAAGTGTTCGTCACGTCTAATGAGTTTATGCTCTTTTATTATAATATAATGTGAGGCACTCTATAGATTCCGGGCGGAATCGTATATGATGTTGCGAATGTGTTAACAAACTTTACACACGTGAACTCGTCTCGTTACGAACGTTCCCAAAGGGGGCTTCTGGTCTGTGCATGATGATCCGTCGTTATGGCACAGCCGAACGCCCTTATGCACGCGCAGCGCGTCTGACGGGTTGAGATATACGCGTTCAGACGTTCGCGCGTGCGACCCAAAAATCCATAATAAACACACACAGAGCTCGCCCGTCTGCGTACGCGTATCTACGATCGTGAACGCTCGGGAATGAGGACCTTCGTTGTGCTGCGCGCTTGATCGCGCGCGTGTGCATCGATGTCTCTTATAAACGAAGCTCCCTGGTTGATCCTGCCAGTAGTTATATGCTTGTCTCAAAGATTAAGCCATGCATGTCTCAGTGCAAGCCGTATTAAGGCGATACCGCGAATGGCTCAATATATCAGTTTTGGTTCCTTAGATCTTACTCAGTTACTTGGATAACTGTGGTAATTCTAGAGCTAATACATGCAATCAGAACTCTGACCAGTGATGGGATGAGTGCTTTTATTAGATCAAAACCAATCGACGGAGGGCCTCGCGTCCGAAGTCGTTAATTTTGATGAATCTGGATAACTTTTGCCGATCGCATGGTCCAGTACCGGCGACGCATCTTTCAAATGTCTGCCTTATCAACTTTCGATGGTAGTTTCTGCGACTACCATGGTTGTCACGGGTAACGGGGAATCAGGGTTCGATTCCGGAGAGGGAGCCTGAGAAACGGCTACCACATCCAAGGAAGGCAGCAGGCGCGCAAATTACCCACTCCCGGCACGGGGAGGTAGTGACGAAAAATAACGATACGGGACTCTTACGAGGCCTCGTAATCGGAATGAGTACACTTTAAATATTTTAACGAGGAACAATTGGAGGGCAAGTCTGGTGCCAGCAGCCGCGGTAATTCCAGCTCCAATAGCGTATACTAAAATTGTTGCGGTTAAAAAGCTCGTAGTTGCATTTGTGCGCCGCGCTGTCGGTGCACCGCATCCGCGGTGATACTGACACGTCTGCGGAGCATATCGTCGGTGAGCCGTCGGTCAAACGTCGGTTCAATATCAAAATCCTATCGCGGTGCTCTTCAATGAGTGTCGAGGTGGGCCGACAATTTTACTTTGAACAAATTAGAGTGCTCAAAGCGGGCTCAAAATGCTGCTTGAATATTTCGTGCATGGAATAATAGAATATGATCTCGGTTCTATTTTGTTGGTTTTCAGAACTCCGAGGTAATGATTAATAGGGATAACTGGGGGCATTCGTATTGCGACGTTAGAGGTGAAATTCTTGGATCGTCGCAAGACGAACATCAGCGAAAGCATTTGCCAAAGGTGTTTTCATCAATCAAGAACGAAAGTTAGAGGTTCGAAGGCGATTAGATACCGCCCTAGTTCTAACCGTAAATATGTCATCTAGCGATCCGCCGACGTTACTACAATGGCTCGGCGGGCAGCTTCCGGGAAACCAAAGATTTTGGACTCCGGGGGGAGTATGGTTGCAAAGCTGAAACTTAAAGGAATTGACGGAAGGGCACCACCAGGAGTGGAGCCTGCGGCTTAATTTGACTCAACACGGGAAATCTCACCAGGCCCGGACACCGGAAGGATTGACAGATTAACAGCTCTTTCTTGATTCGGTGGGTGGTGGTGCATGGCCGTTCTTAGTTGGTGGAGCGATTTGTCTGGTTAATTCCGGTAACGAACGAGACTCTAGCCTGCTAAATAGGCGTCGTCATTTAGGTGTGCGTGGCTTCGGTCACGCAACTCACTGGCGACGTATTAAAATTCTTCTTAGAGGGACCGGCGGCTTCGAGCCGCACGAGATTGAGCAATAACAGGTCTGTGATGCCCTTAGATGTCCTGGGCCGCACGCGCGCTACACTGAAGGAATCAGCATGTTCTCCCTGGCCTAGAGGCCCGGGCAACCCGCTGAAACTCCTTCGTGCTGGGGATTGGGGTTTGCAATTATCCCCCATAAACGAGGAATTCCTAGTAAGCGCGAGTCATAAGCTCGCGTTGATTACGTCCCTGCCCTTTGTACACACCGCCCGTCGCTACTACCGATTGAATGATTTAGTGAGGTCTTCGGACCGACACGCGGTGGCTTCACGGCCGTCGGCGTTGCTGGGAAGTTGACCAAACTTGATCATTTAGAGGAAGTAAAAGTCGTAACAAGGTTTCCGTAGGGGAACCTGCGGAAGGATCATTAACGTGTAACGCTAAGCGTGTATTTTTTTCAAAAGTACACGACGCGCGTAAACGTGAATATACAATCCAAAAACAAATTATCTTAAAAAAAGATTAATAAGAAGAGCAAACGAAACGCGCGCGTCGGCGGGCGCGCTTCACGTTCAACGTTGAAGCGCGCTAGCGTCGCGCGCGCGTCTTGCTCGCGTCGCGTCCTCGCACGGTACATAGACTGGTATGAAAATCCGCACCACGAGTACCGTTGGACGCGTTCGTTAACACATATCGTCCCTCATACTGCGGTGGGACAAGATTGTTTTGATTTATTTTGATAACAAGAAATTTTTCTATTATTTGTGTAACAAAAAAATGTATCTATCCATGCGGTAGTATGTTTTTAAACTATTACCCTGGACGGTGGATCACTTGGCTCGCGGGTCGATGAAGAACGCAGTTAACTGCGCGTCATAGTGTGAACTGCAGGACACATTTGAACATCGACATTTCGAACGCACATTGCGGTCCGTGGAGACACATCCAGGACCACTCCTGTCTGAGGGCCGGCTGTATAAAATACAAATGCCACATTGCGTTTCGTGTTATGCGTCACGCACATGACGGTTCTGCGCGAGGAGGGGTGACCCCCTTCGCGTTGTCCGTTCAAATATAACGATAATTTTTTATTATTGTACAATAAGACATTTTTGTCGAACGACGCGTTTTCGACGCGTACGGGCGTACAAAAGAAACGCGGCGGTCGTGTGGAAACACGCGTGCGCTCGCGACTCTTCGGTCGGTGATATAATCGCTAACCAGCGAGGGTTGCGTCGTGCACGAGTCGCGTTTCTCGTCCGTCACGCGTCGTCACCACGTTGTCGGGAGACAAGTCGAAAGAGAATGTTTTATAATCAAATGTACAATTATAATAATGCACGAGTAGGCGGACTCGACGTCCGAAGAGCGCCGTCGGCGACGTCGTCGTTCACGATCAACAAAATCGAGTTCGGTGTGCGTCGTCGTCGTCGCTATGACGGATATCGTGTCTGCCTCATATTTTTATCGTTGGCCTCAGATCAGGGAGGATCACCCGCCGAATTTAAGCATATTAGTAAGCGGAGGAAAAGAAACTAACCAGGATTTCCTTAGTAGCGGCG
>CATKRY010000006.1:20000-27500 GCA_949775005.1 Orthosia gothica | reverse complement strand
ATTCCCGTCTTCGAATACAATATTTTTTACGCATGTATTTAAACGATCGTTTTGATTTTGCAAAAACAGCAAGCATTTTTTTTAAATATTTTTTTTTATGCTCTCTCATTGAGTCATAAAATACATCAAATCACTAATGCAAAAAAGTATATGAAGAAATTGCGTCTGATAGTTACTTATTGGGCCACAGAACTTAACAGAAATGAGCATTTAATATTTCGATACTCTTTTTTTTATTTTGATTTACCTTAATTACATATTTGTCTTTATTTATATTTAGATTGATAAATTTTTGTGCTTTCATCAATATTGAACTGACCGGACTTTTTGAATTTTTTTCATTTATTATTATTTTAATGTTGACATTGGTTTTAACATAGAATAGGTGCAAGTACGATTAGAGTTAAAGCAACAAAGTCGACGTAGCCCCGCTGCGCGGGGCTCCTATTTCTGTCTGCAGGGTCAAAAGTAACCTAACACGAACGAGATGACGGGAGCTGCGTTCGCTCGCTTTGCTCGCTCACTTCAGCTCCCGTCATCTCGTTCGAACCTAACCTGTCCGTGTCGGGGTGCCCTAGGTTCCCGAGCTCGCTTCGCTCGCTCTTGTACTGATTCGTTGACCATAAATAATTATTTTAATGTTGACATTGGTTTTAACATAGAATAGGTGCAAGTACGATTAGAGTTAAAGCAACAAAGTCGACGTAGCCCCGCTGCGCGGGGCTCCTATTTCTGTCTGCAGGGTCAAAAGTAACCTAACACGAACGAGATGACGGGAGCTGCGTTCGCTCGCTTTGCTCGCTCACTTCAGCTCCCGTCATCTCGTTCGAACCTAACCTGTCCGTGTCGGGGTGCCCTAAGTTCCCGAGCTCGCTTCGCTCGCTCTTGGACTGATTCTTTGACCATAATTTAGTCGTAGATCAACTAAAATAGACGCATTGAATAATATAAAGATTAAACATGAAAAAAAAATACATTGTTTTCTTTTTAAAAGGGATATTATAAATTGCATATCAAATAAATAATCGCCTATCAATACATACTCATCGTTTATATTCTTATTTACATCTAATAACTTACTTCACTACAAATAAACTAAATGTTTAACAAAACTCAAACAGCAGATATAACGAAATTATACATCAATATAACATTACTTTTTTCCTCATAATGCAATACTGTTAAATTTATTTTTGTACAAAAATACTACATACATAGCATAAATACGGACTGCACAGCAAATTTTCCATATTTCATTGTCTATTTTAGTTGATCTACGAATAAATTATGGTCAAAGAATCAGTCCAAGAGCGAGCGAAGCGAGCTCGGGAACTTAGGGCACCCCGACACGGACAGGTTAGGTTCGAACGAGATGACGGGAGCTGAAGTGAGCGAGCAAAGCGAGCGAACTAAGCTCCCGTCATCTCGTTCGTGTTAGGTTACTTTTGACCCAGCAGACAGAAATAGGAGCCCCGCGCAGCGGGGCTATGTCGACTTATTCGAAAAATCGCTGTACGCTGCGAAAATAAATTCTAGTGTGTTTAGTGATATTTTGAGTTGAATATTTTGCTGTGCGATCAGTAATTTTGATGGGAAAGAGGGATCAGCGACGAACTTTTACCGTCTAACGGATGCTTTTGAAGCGACCATAATCACATTGTAAACTATTTAACGTTTAATATCTAACGTATTTTATCCCACAGATGACTTTTTAGTTTCACCCCTTTAAATTTCCAAAAATCCCTTCTTAGTGGTCACCTTACATCATAAAAATAAGCCATGTGCAGTAAAATTCTTCAAAAATCTTCAAAAAGTTTCAAACATAAATAGGAAAAAAAAAAAACGAAAACGATTCACCAACGAATTTCCACCTTTGCACCTCTGCACCTCCTTACGGGTAGAATTGTCATAAACCAATAAATAAATACATGAATTATTTTTATCAACCAAGCGTTACTATTTAATAACACGTATCACACTCAAAAGCGTAGAAATATCACACAAACTTTCAAACCCCTTTTTACCTCATTAGGGGTGGAATTGCCAAAAATCAATAAACATGAATGAATTCTTTTTATCAACTAAGAGTATAAATCTACTTTTGCGGGGTTGTGGAGGAAGGGGGAGGGGTTTGTTGGCATTGCTTAATAAATCTTGTATCTGTTGGAATGGTAAAGAGAACGTTACTTTATACACGAACGGTCACATCGACATAGCTTAAATCTTCATTCTGTTGGAATAGTAAACTGGTGATTGATTATTTATATGTTTCATTGTTGGTGGTTGCACTTTGCGGTGTATTGGAGTGAGAGGGAGGGAGGGGCACGGAGGTTAGGAGGTAGGAATGGAGGGAGTGGGGGGGGGGGTCTTTTGTGGTGTTACGTTGCGCTGTTGTGGAGGGGGGTGGGGGGGGGGGGGGGAGGGTCCATCATTCGAAGATTGATATCCTGTTGGTATAGTCAAGAGAACGCTATTTAATACACGAACGGACACGTAGACATTGGTCGACGCACGGGCGTCACCGTCCACGGCCGCAAGCAAACCTTCGAAATTAATACACGAACAGACGCACTATATTTAATACACGAACGGTCACATCGACATAGCCTAAAACTTCATTCTGTTGGAATAGTAAAGAGAACGTTATTTAATACACGAACGTTCACCACTACATTGCTTAAATCATGTATCTGTTAGAATAGTCAAGAGAACGCTATTTAATACACGAACGGTCACATCGACATAGCCTAAAACTTCATTCTGTTGGAATAGTAAAGAGAACGTTATTTAATACACGAACGGACACATCGACATAGCCTAAAACTTCATTCTGTTGGAATAGTAAAGAGAACGTTATTTAATACACGAACGGACACGTAGACATTGGTCGACGCACGGGCTTCACCGTCTACGGCCGCAAGCAAAACTTCGAAATTAATACACGAACAGACGCAATATTTAATACACGAACGGTCACAACGACATTGCTTAAATCTTATATCTGTTGGAATAGTCAAGAGAACGCTATTTAATACACGAACAGACGCACTATATTTAATACACGAACGGTCACATCGACATAGCCTAAAACTTCATTCTGTTGGAATAGTCAAGAAAACGCTATTTAATACACGAACGGACACGTAGACATTGGTCGACGCACGGGCGTCACCGTCAACGGCCGCAAGCAAAACTTCGAAATTAATACACGAACAGACGCAATATTTAATACACGAACGGTCACATCGACATAGCCTAAAACTTCATTCTGTTGGAATAGTCAAGGAAACGCTATTTAATACACGAACGGACACGTAGACATTGGTCGACACACGGGCTTCACCGTCTACGGCCGCAAGCAAAACTTCGAAATTAATACACGAACAGACGCAATATTTAATACACGAACTGTCACATCGACATTGCTTAAATCTTGTATCTGTTAGAATAGTCAAGAGAACGCTATTTAATACACGAACGGACACGTAGACATTGGTCGACGCACGGGCTTCAACGTCTACGGCCGCAAGCAAAACTTCGAAATTAATACACGAACATACGCAATATTTAATACACGAACGGTCACATCGACATAGCTGAAATAATCTTGATTCTGTTGGAATAGGGGGTAGGAAGGGGGGGGGGAGGGGGGGGGGGGGCAAGAGGTCGGCTACTGGCATTCCTGCTGACCTCGCAAATCGCGATAATTGATTTATCACTTTTTTTTTATTACTCTGAAAGGGGGGGGGGGGGGGGGGGGAGGGGAGGGGGTTACCTTTCGCTATGTTGGGGGGTGTTTACTGTCCGTCAAATATTGATACTTTTTATTTTTTAGAGGGGGTGAAAGAGAAGGGGGGGGGGGGGGAGGGGGTTGGTTGGCTCGGGAGGGTGGGGGTGGTGGGAGTTATCTTCCTAGGGTACCATCATCCAAACAAACAAAAAAAAAAAATGTCAAAAATTTTCGGTCCGGTCGTCATCACACCGATGACATCGTTTTACCGTTTCACATAGTTGTCAAGCGACGCTACGTCTCGATACAATCGGGACGGCGGCGCGCGCTTGGCGCGACATTTGAGAATATTGATAGAGAAGAGTGGCGACTGACGCGAAACGACAAACGCCCCGCGCGCTGTGAAAATCGTAATGTTTGGATTTTATAGTGTGTGGTGGTGTTGTGTTTTGTTTTTCGTGTTCTGATCCAATCCATCTATTGGTATGTTTTGTTGTTTTATTATTTGTATATTATAAATAATAAAAAGAATTTTGGTACACCGGGCCTGTAGCTTGTGTTGTATGATCGTTATATAATAATGTATTGTGTAACGGAAATGAACGCTCGCTGCAAGCAAGCACGAAAAACGTGTGGTTTTCTTTTTATTATGGATAACATTTGAATATTGAAACAACAAACGAAAAATTTGACTTCGTGTCTGTTGAACTGTGTGGACCGACGGATCGCATTATATGCGTGTTCGTATGCAAACGGTCGTTGTATGAAATAATGTGAAACGACGTGACGGTACCGGCGCTCGGACGCGCCAAGTGTTCGTCACGTCTAATGAGTTTATGCTCTTTTATTATAATATAATGTGAGGCACTCTATAGATTCCGGGCGGAATCGTATATGATGTTGCGAATGTGTTAACAAACTTTACACACGTGAACTCGTCTCGTTACGAACGTTCCCAAAGGGGGCTTCTGGTCTGTGCATGATGATCCGTCGTTATGGCACAGCCGAACGCCCTTATGCACGCGCAGCGCGTCTGACGGGTTGAGATATACGCGTTCAGACGTTCGCGCGTGCGACCCAAAAATCCATAATAAACACACACAGAGCTCGCCCGTCTGCGTACGCGTATCTACGATCGTGAACGCTCGGGAATGAGGACCTTCGTTGTGCTGCGCGCTTGATCGCGCGCGTGTGCATCGATGTCTCTTATAAACGAAGCTCCCTGGTTGATCCTGCCAGTAGTTATATGCTTGTCTCAAAGATTAAGCCATGCATGTCTCAGTGCAAGCCGTATTAAGGCGATACCGCGAATGGCTCAATATATCAGTTTTGGTTCCTTAGATCTTACTCAGTTACTTGGATAACTGTGGTAATTCTAGAGCTAATACATGCAATCAGAACTCTGACCAGTGATGGGATGAGTGCTTTTATTAGATCAAAACCAATCGACGGAGGGCCTCGCGTCCGAAGTCGTTAATTTTGATGAATCTGGATAACTTTTGCCGATCGCATGGTCCAGTACCGGCGACGCATCTTTCAAATGTCTGCCTTATCAACTTTCGATGGTAGTTTCTGCGACTACCATGGTTGTCACGGGTAACGGGGAATCAGGGTTCGATTCCGGAGAGGGAGCCTGAGAAACGGCTACCACATCCAAGGAAGGCAGCAGGCGCGCAAATTACCCACTCCCGGCACGGGGAGGTAGTGACGAAAAATAACGATACGGGACTCTTACGAGGCCTCGTAATCGGAATGAGTACACTTTAAATATTTTAACGAGGAACAATTGGAGGGCAAGTCTGGTGCCAGCAGCCGCGGTAATTCCAGCTCCAATAGCGTATACTAAAATTGTTGCGGTTAAAAAGCTCGTAGTTGCATTTGTGCGCCGCGCTGTCGGTGCACCGCATCCGCGGTGATACTGACACGTCTGCGGAGCATATCGTCGGTGAGCCGTCGGTCAAACGTCGGTTCAATATCAAAATCCTATCGCGGTGCTCTTCAATGAGTGTCGAGGTGGGCCGACAATTTTACTTTGAACAAATTAGAGTGCTCAAAGCGGGCTCAAAATGCTGCTTGAATATTTCGTGCATGGAATAATAGAATATGATCTCGGTTCTATTTTGTTGGTTTTCAGAACTCCGAGGTAATGATTAATAGGGATAACTGGGGGCATTCGTATTGCGACGTTAGAGGTGAAATTCTTGGATCGTCGCAAGACGAACATCAGCGAAAGCATTTGCCAAAGGTGTTTTCATCAATCAAGAACGAAAGTTAGAGGTTCGAAGGCGATTAGATACCGCCCTAGTTCTAACCGTAAATATGTCATCTAGCGATCCGCCGACGTTACTACAATGGCTCGGCGGGCAGCTTCCGGGAAACCAAAGATTTTGGACTCCGGGGGGAGTATGGTTGCAAAGCTGAAACTTAAAGGAATTGACGGAAGGGCACCACCAGGAGTGGAGCCTGCGGCTTAATTTGACTCAACACGGGAAATCTCACCAGGCCCGGACACCGGAAGGATTGACAGATTAACAGCTCTTTCTTGATTCGGTGGGTGGTGGTGCATGGCCGTTCTTAGTTGGTGGAGCGATTTGTCTGGTTAATTCCGGTAACGAACGAGACTCTAGCCTGCTAAATAGGCGTCGTCATTTAGGTGTGCGTGGCTTCGGTCACGCAACTCACTGGCGACGTATTAAAATTCTTCTTAGAGGGACCGGCGGCTTCGAGCCGCACGAGATTGAGCAATAACAGGTCTGTGATGCCCTTAGATGTCCTGGGCCGCACGCGCGCTACACTGAAGGAATCAGCATGTTCTCCCTGGCCTAGAGGCCCGGGCAACCCGCTGAAACTCCTTCGTGCTGGGGATTGGGGTTTGCAATTATCCCCCATAAACGAGGAATTCCTAGTAAGCGCGAGTCATAAGCTCGCGTTGATTACGTCCCTGCCCTTTGTACACACCGCCCGTCGCTACTACCGATTGAATGATTTAGTGAGGTCTTCGGACCGACACGCGGTGGCTTCACGGCCGTCGGCGTTGCTGGGAAGTTGACCAAACTTGATCATTTAGAGGAAGTAAAAGTCGTAACAAGGTTTCCGTAGGGGAACCTGCGGAAGGATCATTAACGTGTAACGCTAAGCGTGTATTTTTTTCAAAAGTACACGACGCGCGTAAACGTGAATATACAATCCAAAAACAAATTATCTTAAAAAAAGATTAATAAGAAGAGCAAACGAAACGCGCGCGTCGGCGGGCGCGCTTCACGTTCAACGTTGAAGCGCGCTAGCGTCGCGCGCGCGTCTTGCTCGCGTCGCGTCCTCGCACGGTACATAGACTGGTATGAAAATCCGCACCACGAGTACCGTTGGACGCGTTCGTTAACACATATCGTCCCTCATACTGCGGTGGGACAAGATTGTTTTGATTTATTTTGATAACAAGAAATTTTTCTATTATTTGTGTAACAAAAAAATGTATCTATCCATGCGGTAGTATGTTTTTAAACTATTACCCTGGACGGTGGATCACTTGGCTCGCGGGTCGATGAAGAACGCAGTTAACTGCGCGTCATAGTGTGAACTGCAGGACACATTTGAACATCGACATTTCGAACGCACATTGCGGTCCGTGGAGACACATCCAGGACCACTCCTGTCTGAGGGCCGGCTGTATAAAATACAAATGCCACATTGCGTTTCGTGTTATGCGTCACGCACATGACGGTTCTGCGCGAGGAGGGGTGACCCCCTTCGCGTTGTCCGTTCAAATATAA
>CATKRY010000006.1:0-15000 GCA_949775005.1 Orthosia gothica | reverse complement strand
ACGACTTCCACACTTGCAAACTGCAATTAGATTGTTTAATGTACTCCAAAAACACGTAGCTTATAAAATCGATAACGCATTATAATTAATTGTTTCAAAAATTACCTCATTCAATCAAATGTGATACTATAAATCGTCTTTTTTCCTCGGACGTATAATACCAGTTCAAAAATAAAGACTAAGCAGTTATTACTCGTATACCTAGTAGCGGATGACGATTTGGCGATGCAGCGAAATAACGTAGGGTTGACGAAACGAAACAGTACTTTAGTAACAAATCGGACGGTGAGCTATGGGCAGCTCGCTGTCCGACCGTTCAGAATCCGTCTGAATCGAGCCCAAGTCGTCAACGGCGCGCCCCTTTCGTCAATGCATGATTTTTTGTAGAGCATTAAAAAAAGAAAAAAAAAAAAAAAAAAAAAAAAAAACTTTTGTAACAAATAAAAAAGTAATCAAGTGACTTAAATATGACCTTTAGTTTATTGTAAAAATGCATAGCAACTAAGTTTATTAGTAAAAAAGAGTTTTTTCATATTTTTCATTCTCTGAAAGTAGGTCTAAAGTTGCCTATGGAGCAGGATGAAAGCTATACTTTTTATCCCTAGGAGTTCTATTTCAACTGAAAACTGTCAAATTATTAAAAAAAACCAAAGGAGCATAGATCGGGCGACTTAGCAATGAGATTCTTAGATATCCTTTGGTTGAACGGAACAATAACAACGTAATTATCTGAATAGGTAACATAATGTTGAATGCGTGTCAACCCTACCTAAAATAGATGATTGATGCAAACGACACAAAACGACTTAGTTGACCCAAAAAAACAAATACTTGCGCAATAAGTATTATAATACAAAATATGATACTTATACATCTTTTAAATTTAATACCTAAAATCAACGACGGAAGCCTGCTCAAAAGACGTTACTTATGGTTAAATATTTTTGTATTAAATTAATTATTTACCTAAGAATTTGGGCAATTGACATCTGGATCATTCTTAGGTATAAACATTTTGCAGGTAATTTTATACACTTTTTTTTGTATTTTTTTTATTCTACTATCTGAGGGACGAATTATTATTATTATTATTGTGCATTTCTCTTTCCAGAAACAATTATTTCAACAAGCTTCTCGAATATTTTATAAAGAAGAGATTATTAAACTAGAGGACTAGCAGCAAACTTTCTAATCTGGATGACTAGACTATCCATTTTATTGAAGGTAATTTTGTATACTATATTTACTATAATTATTTGAACTGGGCGCCTAATTAATAATATGCTTTTCTCTTTTCAGGACTATTTTGTCAAGCGACTCGAATCTCGCTAAATAAATAACTACAGCAAATTATTGACCTCTGGATCATGCCTAGGTATAAATATTTATATTTTGCAGATAATTTTATGCACTTTTTTGTATTTTTTTTTTTTAATTCTTAAATCTGAGGGGCAAATTATAATTATTGTGCATTTCTCTTTCCAGAAACAATTAATTTGACAAGCTTCTCGAATATTTTATAAAGAAGAGATTATTAAACTAGAGGACTAACAGCAAACTTTCTAATCTGGATGACTTGACTATCCATTTTATTGAAGGTAATTTTGTATACTATATTTACTATAATTAATAATAATAATAACATTCCAAAACTTTCACACAACGCTTTCTAGTCCTAAACTAGCAGAGCTTGTGTTATGGGTACTAGACAACTAATAAACATACTTATATATTTCTAAATACATACATATTATAGATAAATTACACCTAGACACAGAACAAATGATCGTGCTCATCACACAAACATTTGTCCTGGGTGGGAATCGAACCCACGACCTCCGTCACTAAACACTAGACCAACAGGCCAGCCAATTGAACAATTATTTGAACTGTGCGCCTAATTAATATTATGCTTTTCTCTTTTCAGAACTTATTTTTATTTGGATGTCAATAATTAGGTAATCCTCCTAATACTTTCTTCAGTTACTGTATACTTTTACTTTTTCTCTTTATTTCTGTAGTTTTTTTTTTCTACTTTTTTTGTTTGATTACTTTCACAAGATCACTAATTTTAGTTCTTAGTATTATTCTTGTTATACATATTATACTTAGAAACTCTAATCTTTTAGTCAAACGTTAAGTACGTTATAGTAACGATAAGTTATATTAAATTAATCAATAATGCCCCATTGTTCAGTTTGTAATATATTGGTAGATAATAGTCGATGGTCTGGTCATTTACGTAGTAATAATCATAAAACCAATAGTGCGACCACTGTTTTTGACAATGTCGCAATTATTAATTCTGCATTTAAAAAACGAATCGTTAGTTACAAGATCACCGCAACTGGCGAACAAATAAATAATTTTCCTGAAATGTTTCTCATTAATATTAGTAGACAAGTTAAAACTTTAATAAATCAATCATTATTGAAACATACAGCTCTGAAAATAAATTTTGAACTTTTTTCTTTTTTTCTAATGTTTAAAAATGATCAAAAAGAAATAAAATCATTCGCCACAAAAAACATTATTGTTAATTTTAATTACGACTTTGATTCGATTTATAAAGCAGTGATTGATTTATTGTTAAAGAAAATTGAAGAGTTTCAGGAGAGAGATAGCGGTTGGACATTTTTAAGCAATTCCCATGTAGAAATAAATATTAATAAATATCAACCTCTCGGCGGATCTAAATTTATAACTTTACCGAAATGTATAAAAAATAAAAAAGCTTGCTTGAATATTCGTAACAATGATGAGTATTGCTTTTTATGGTGCGTAGTAGCGGCTCTGTACCCTACTAGCCAACATCCCGACAGAGTTTCATCTTATCCTTACTTTCAGGATGTTTTGAACGTTGATGGTTTGACATTTCCGATAACATTTTCAGACATAGCTGTCTTTGAGAAAAATAATCCGTTTTTGAATATTTACGTGTATGGTTTAAAAAATAATAAAACTATCGTTGGACCTTTGTATTCTACATCGAATCATAAATCTAAGAGCATCCATCTATTGTTCTTGGAAAATAATACTAATACTCATTATTGTCTTATCATTGATTTACCTCGTCTAGTCAGAAATCAGATAACCAAACACCATGGTAAACTGTACTTCTGCGAAACGTGCTTATTGTTTTTTCCAACGCGCACCCAAATTGATTCACACCTATGTGGAGGGATTGCCACGGTATTACCAGAAAAAGGAACATTTTTAAAGTTCAAAAATTACGATAGAAAACAAAATGTTCCTTACGTCATATATGCTGATTTCGAAACGATACTTGAACCGATTTCCGGCGAAGATTTCAACACCGCTAACACGTCATATTCTCACCGACACGTGCCGACTGCGTTCGCCTATAATATAGTGTCATCATTTAACGATACGGTTGGTGACTATAGAAGTTATCGCGGAAAAGATTGCGTTTCAAAATTTATACATTTACTGACTGAAGATGCTAAAGCAATACACAGAATTCTCACTCAAAACGAGCCTATGATATTCACAGATATAGATGCTCTTGATTTCAAACGCGCTGTTAAGTGCTACGTTTGTGAAAATTTACTGTTGAAAGATAGAGTTAGGGATCACTGTCATATGACAGGCCGGTACCGGGGTGCAGCACATCGACACTGCAACCTACAACTCAAAGTACCAAAATTCATCCCAATATTTTTTCATAACTTATCCGGATACGATTGTCATTTATTTATTAAAAAGTTAGGCGAAATACCTGGACAAATTAAAATAATACCCAAGACTAAAGAAAAATATATATCATTTACAAAGTTTATTCCTATTGCTGATAACGAGTTTATACAAATAAGGTTTTTAGATTCCTTCAACTTTCTAGGAACTAGTTTAGACAAACTTGCTAAAACATTGCAAACAGATGATTTTGTTAATCTTAAATCAAATTTTTCTGATGAAACACAATTTAGTTTGCTGATTCGTAAAGGTGTGTACCCGTATGACTATATTAAAGATTGGAAATGTTACGAACAAAAGTCGTTACCTTCTAAATATTATTTCCATAATTCTTTGACTAACGAAGGTATTAGCGATGAAGATTATAGTCATGCACAAAATGTTTGGGCTGAATTCAGTATTACTGATCTGGGCGAATATACAGATCTATACTTAAAAACAGACGTGCTTTTGTTGACAGACATATTTCAAAATTTTCGGAAAACATGTAAACATTATTACAAACTCGATCCCGCCTTTTACATAACTGCACCTAGTTTATCGTTCGATGCAATGTTGCTAAAAACAGGTGTTCAGTTAGAACTGATTTCGGATTTAGCTATCATCAGAATGATTCAAAGCGGTATACGAGGCGGCTTGTGCATGTGTTCCCATCGGTATGCAAAAGCAAATCACAAATACATGCCAGAATATGATGCATCACAGCCTCAGAGTTTCATAGTATATCTAGATTGTAATAATTTGTACGGTTTTAGCATGTGTCAGTATTTACCTTATTCTAATTTTAGATTCCTTGATGAAAGTGAATTAACTAATTTTTGTGTAGAAAATGTCGAGGATAACTCTGAGTGGGGATTTATATTAGAAGTCGATCTTTTTTATCCTGAACATTTACACAAATGCCATAATGATTTACCATTTTGTCCCGAAAAATGTATACCTCCAGGAGGTAAAACAAAGAAACTAGTTGCAAATTTACATAATAAGTACAACTACGTAATACATTATATTCATTTAAAAAAGTGTTTAGAACATGGCTTAACATTACGTAAAGTTCATAAAGCTATTACTTTTAGACAAAGTCCTTATTTAAAACAGTACATAGAATTAAACACTCGGTTAAGACAAAAGGCAAAAAGTTCTTTCGAACAAGACTTTTTTAAATTGTTAAACAACAGTGTTTTTGGCAAGACATTGGAAAATACTGAAAATAGAGTAACCGTACACTTAGTTAATCAATGGTGTGATCAATCTAATCGAACTAAGAAATTTATATCCTCCGAGAGACTTGTAGCCAACCCCTATTTCCATAGCGCTTCAATTCTAACTGAAAATTTAGTTGCTATACAAATGAAACCTGACCAAATTATTTTAGATAAGCCTATTTATATTGGATTCACTGTATTAGAACTTTCTAAGACACATATGTATGACTTTCATTATAACATTGTAAAACCTTTTTATGAAGATCGAGTGCAGCTGTGTTATACAGATACCGATTCGTTTGTCTATAAAATATTCACGTTTGATTTTTATAGTGACTTAAAGTATAATTTTTTACAATATTTCGACACCAGTAACTATGATGACAAAAATAATTTTAAAATACCAATTATTAACAAAAAAGTTCCAGGTTTGTTCAAAGACGAAATGGGAGGAAAATATATATCAGATTTTGTTGGTTTGAGATCGAAACTTTACTCAATAAAAACAGTCGATAAAGTCATTAAAAAAGCAAAAGGAGTAAAATCAAGTGTAATAAAAGACTTAAATATAACAGATTACGAAAATATTTTATTAAATGGGGGAATTATTCGTGGAAAAAATATTATGTTTCAATCTATAAAGCACGAAATATTTACTAAGAGTGTCAACAAAATTGCCTTATCTCGAAATGACGATAAACGCTTAATATCTGTAGATCGAATATCAACGCGAGCCTGGGGTCACTCGCTTATTTTAAAACGCTAAAATTAATTTGAATGTAATTAGTAATAGAGTTAGAATATGATTTATGTAACCTATGTAACATAGTTCTTGATCTTTAATGTATGATAAATATAATTCATAGTTTTAAAAAGCTAAGTTTATGTAAAGATATTAATTTAATAAAATGTGAATGATTATGACTACTTGTTTAATTTATATTTTAAGACATCATCCTCCTTTTTTGTAGTTGGTTAAATAAAATGAAACCCGACCAAGATTTAAGGGTGCCACACACGACTAAGGTACTATAATTATTATTTTATTTGATTTTTTTAATAAACTAGTGCGCCTCATCTTCAACGATTGCATTACTGCTTAACATGAGGTGGAATCGCAGTCAAGCACTGGTTTATAAAAAAAATGTCTTAAGATACAATATCACTCGTCATACAATTCAATGCACCATTACACACGACGAAGATATTTATTTAATATTTTCGTTAATAGGTGAATTGTATGGCGAGCAACATTGTATCTTAAGATAAAATATTATAGTATCGTAGCCATGTGTAGCGCTCCTAATTTGCAACATGATATGCATGTTGAAACATGAATCGTTCATTTTACGTAAAATGTATTTTGTACGCTATACAATAAGACTGATTATACAAATTTCAAATAATGAATAGTTGCATCAATTGCATAACGCTGATCATGCAAAATAACTATTACAAAGACATAGCAGTGCATTACCCTCATAAAAGCTTAGTTAGCATTTTAATCTAAATTGGAACATGTTTCGCCATCGCAATATATATAATTTTTAGGGTTCCGTACCCAAAGGATAAAAACGGGACCCTATTGCTGAGACTCCGCGGTCCGTCTGTCTGTCTGTCTGTCTGTCTGTCTGTCTGTCTGTCTGTCTGTCTGTCTGTCTGTCACCAGGCTGTATCTCATGAACCGTGATAGCTAGACAGTTGAAATTTTCACAGAAGATGTATTTCTGTTGCCGCTATAACAACAAATACTAAAAACAGAATAAAATAAATATTTGAGTGTGGCTCTCATACAACAAACGTGATTTTTTTTGCCGTTTTTTATGATAATGGTACGGAACCCTTCGTGCGCGAGTCAGACTCGCACTTGGCCGGTTTTTTCAATTTACGAAATAAAATTCGTCTTGAGTACTTGTATCACGCACACAGTGTCTTGCGATCATGTCATCGGTAAGTTTCTCAATTTTTTTTTATATTATTTATAAACTAGCGATTTATGTAGTGTGAATAGTGTAATCTGCTGACAATTCGTGTATGCATCACTATTTTTAACCGACTTTACAAAAAGGAGGAGGTTCTCAATTCGGATGTTTGTGTTAAATAACGAAGAGAAAAAAAAAACTTTAATAGAAACACCGACTGCCGAAATTAAAGTTATTTTGCACTTTTTGGTGAAGTCGGTTGTATTTTTTTTGTAAAAAAAAGTTTTCAAAGTTTTCTTTTTAGTTTAAATTTCATAGGTGTCTATTTTTGTTCCAGATTACGGAATCAGAGGTTATGTTTAGCCAGTACGCTCAAAATCCTTATGAAGGATTCTCCGAAATGCTTCATGACGAACCCGGGCCCAGCAAACAAGTGACGAAAGAAAAAAAATCAAAACAACGAAGCAGGGAAAAGTCGAAGAAGCACAATCCAACTAAATCCTTTGTGATGAGCCGATTACAGCGACGAGGCATCAAATTAATTAAAATATCGGTCCTAGATCTATGCAATAACAATCCGCAAACCAGTGAAAGTGACAGTGACAGTGAAAACGTTATTATAAGTGCTCAATATATCGTTAAAGACGCTATCGACAATGTTATGGACGAAACTGAATCTTTAGTTAAAAAAATATCTAAATCTTTGATAGATAGTGATTTTTAGTACTTGTTTGTCTAAGAAGTTGAGTACTTATTTGTGTTGTTTTGTTTAATTTTAAAGAAGATTGTTTTATTTGTAGAAGTTTAGGTGTTTGAAATAAAAGCAGTTTTACAATACATATAGTTTTTTATTTATGAAACCAATAAACTTTAACCAGGTACACATTTATAACTCTAAATACTTTCTAATACATAACACATTTTTAAGAGCACAATGTTTTAAATGTTTTACACAATTTAAATTAGTTCTTCCTTCACAGTATTTTTTATGTAAAATTAAGAAATTAGGACATCCTTCAGTACCAAGGTCTGATACTTTACAATTCTCACAAAGTTCCTTTATCCACTTTACTTTCTCCAAACCATTAACAACGATTTCCTTATTTTCTAGATAGGGAACAATTATACGACGAAATTCTTTATAGTCGATATACCCTTCATTCCAATAAATACCTCTGTTTCTTTCCAGCCACTTAACTTGCCTCTTTTCTTCACTTGTTAAGTATTTAAACAAGTATGGTGGTTTTATCAAAAATGTTTGCGTATAATCACGGGTAGCAAAAGCCAACTCTTTTATTATAAAATTATTGTACAGGTCTTTAAACCCTTGAACATCTAATATAACAATATTAGGATTCATGATATTTTCCTGACTGTATTACTTAAAGGTTTATATTCAATAATACAATCGTTCAATATAAGACAATACGCAGAAGTTTGATCTGGTATTTCCGTATCACTCTCAATTTCCAGTCTTACGTCTACAACGGGCCCAGTCTTTAAATTGTCAGCTTGCCTAGAGCAATCGATAACAAATAGTGGCGCTAAATCTTTAAATTGTTTTTCGCTTAGTAAGGGCTGCGGTCGACGCCCGTAATAAGACTGCTGAAATCTAACGTATTGCTCATATAATAAAGCGATTCTGTTATTCGCGAAACTCACATTTAGGTTTTCATACGGGAAATAAGTAGAGTTGAGGTACACTTTTACATCACGAACATGACAATGATCGAACTGAGACATATCAGAACTGGCATTGTTTTTTCTATTTGTCTGTAGTCCCATAATAATGTATCTTGGTTTCTCTATTTGCGAGGATGTTTTGATTGACCAGGTATGTTTTGTAGTTTTAGGTAAAGCCGGATATTCGTACAGATCCCAATTTCTGAATACCATCTGCAGTGGTCGATCTTTTTCTAATAGTTTCAATAAACTTATTTTCTCTTTGTCAGACACTTTAACGTGCGGTACGCGCCAAATGATTTTATTTATCTGAACGTCTTCCGCAATTTCACCGGTGTTTAGTTTTACAGCATTCAGGTTAGTGTTACTTCGTAGCAATATCAATTCATAATTTATCACGACTTTCTTGAAATCCTCTGCGAAACCAATGATATTACAGAGGGGTATAGAAGCAGAAAAATTACCTCCGTGAATGTTTTTTGTGCCATCGATATTCCAGCCCCATGAATTCGATGTCTTTGATTCGTTCTCATTCATTGATATTAAAGATTTCATGGTGGTAGTAACGCCAGCATTTTTTATTTTATCAATCTCTACTCCATTCAACTCATACCTTATATCTTGGAACAAGTAAAGGAGAGCATTATTCGTAAAATGAACGCTAGAAGCCTTGTCTTTTGAGTCCTTTTTGCTAACAATTACAGTTCCTTCCAAATAAAGAGTGCTAGCTGATGGTAGTACATATAGGTCCTGTTGGTTGATGGGTATGCGAATTTCATCATTTCTATTAAAACTTGTAACGTAGGGCTTGTAGGAATGAAATTCGATTCCTTCAACTGTATTGTCGTAAGTCGGAGCGGATAAAACGTCTAAAATATTCATTTTAACAAACCGATAGCTTTCAGGAATGCCTTATTATTATTGGTTAATTTTATTTTTTTATTAGAGCGCGCTCTTATTTTCTTGGTTGCTAAATTAGCACTGATATTTTTGACCTGGGGCTGCTCATATTTATTATAGTCAATCATTTTTTCGTCTGAGATGTAAATATAGTTGTACTTCTTCACCACGTAAATTTATTAGACGATTGTTAATATCTAACAGTCTGATATGTATACAGCTTATGTTGTTTTGATTGATTGGAAAGTATATTGCGTTCTTCGGGATTTCTATGATCCTATATCCAGGCGGCACATTGAGTGCAAATTCGTGGATAATGTGACTCGGATCTCCGTTTATGTAGGATCCGCTTATAATATCACATTCAATCCTGATCACGGTCGTAGGTAAAATGTTGACGGGAAACTGTGATACATGCCATTTATTACCTTTTAATATCTGCTTATCAAACCCTAGCAGACGTCTAAAGGTGTTTTCTTTTTCAAAATTGATGTCTTTCGTACAGTGTATAGTAGTTTTTAAAGTATTGTTATTGCAACCTAGTTTTATTGATGCTCCTTTTATCTCCGATTTTAAATAATCACTGATATCTTGCAATTCATAGGTTCCATCCGGTATTTCAATGATTTCGGAACCATAGTAAAACTTGTTATTCGTTTCATCAATGTTTGGAATAGAATTAAATGTTGAGAAATGCAATAATGCACACTCATACTGTCCATTTAGTTGTAACGTATTAGGATAGTACGTGGATAAGGTAGACGAGTTTCCGGTTATCGATAAAGTGAGTGACATTTTGTAAATGATTGAAATGAAAGACACACATTAATTTTATACATCTTTATTCCAAAATTGCCACAGATATTCTAAACATAGGTGACCACAATTTACTGTGTTAAACTTTTGATATCTTGTGTAGTTGTAATAAACAGTACAATTCTTAAAATATCGCATTAATTCCATTGGAGGTTTCAAGTCTCCATAACTATCAAAGTATTCACAATAGTCGGCTACTTTAACATAAGCTACCCAATGCGTTCCTTCATTTTTAGATTCGTCCAAGTTAACAATACCACATTCAATCTGTTTTGGCTTTCTTGGCAATAGATCCTTCATGTACACTCCTCGAAAGTGTGGGATGTCTCGTGCATGTTCTTGGATGTCGATATTAGTCAGTGGGCGATTAGGTAGCTTCTTCATCAGTTTTTTGGATGTTCAATAAATAACCCTTTACCATTTTTATGCGGTTTAATGTATAAACCCTTACCCAACGCTAAAGCCTCCATAGTCTTATTATGACGTTCTGTTTCTCGCAAATTTTGTTGAGCTGATTTGTAATCATTAACGGTTTTTGCAATACCCGCTGCACCACCAGCCAAAGTGCCTAAAGCTGATAAGCCAGCAAAAATTGGAATTAAAGGCAAAATACCTCCAGTCTTTGGTATTGGTATGATTCGAGGTACCCGAATTTTCTGAATTTTTGGAAATATCTTTTTTGCTGCTAAGTAAGCAGCATTAATTAAAGCTTTACTATCTTTATGTTTAATTTTCTTAATTTTTGATTTTATCTTTGATACAAAATTTTGAAACGTTTTAATTCCGGCACCAGACTTTAATTTGGCTTTCATAACTTTGCTCACTAGCCATGAGCTAAATTTTTCACCTTTAGCAGCATCTTTTGATTTAAGTCTTTGTTTTGCCATATTCAATAATTGTAAATCAGCTTTGTGACGATGTGATAAGTCTGTGTGGTTAGCGTATGCAATGTCGTGGTGCATACAAGCTTCATCCAACTTATTAATACCTCGGTCACCACGTAATAAACGTTTCTGGAGTTTTGTTCCTGGTCCGCAATAATTATATCCAGGCAAATGAAGCTCGAATGGTAGATTTTCTATTATACTATTAACTAGTCCACCACCTTGCATTGTACAAAGCGCAATGGAAAAATATTTAAAAAAAAAATGACTATATACTTATTAACTCAATCCACTAATGCAGCTTTGTCAATCCAACTATTTTCGTTATTACTAAGACCCAACCATTTCACGTAAATTTTAGTTCCTTTCTTTTTTAAAACTTTCTCTATCAAATAAACACCAGGATAGTTTGATTTTTGAAGTTCTTGTTCATAAAAGGTTCCTAATATAGTTTGTTTTCGTTGATCTTGTACATGGTATGTCACTGGTATTGTATTATTAATCTTCTTTACAGTAAAAATTTCTGTTGACCAATTTGGAGTATAACCTTTCTCAAAATTGTGTTTGTATTTACTGATACGAACATTATCGCCAATTTGAAACTTAGGTTTATATGGAATAGATACAGGTTTATGTACTTTTAAAATACTTTCTTTTATTACTTGCTCATTAGATTTGTTTACATCGATTGGCTTTAATTTAATAGTTCGATGTTTTGTGTTGTTATACGATTCCAGTGTAACTTCTAATGGTTTACCTAGCCACTTATAGTTTCCATTAAGGCTAAAATATTTGTACAATTTATTTTTTATGGTTTTTATTAGTCGTTCAACAATTGATGCTTTTTTGGTAGAAAACGATGAGTAATGGTTAATTTTGTATGTTTTCATAAGCGCTTGAAATGTGTTATTATAAAACTCTGTTCCCATATCCGTTTGTAAATTATCAGGTTTTCGATTACTGTCAAGTAATATTCGTTCAAATGCATGAGTGACATCAAGTTTATTTTTTGATTTTAACGGCTGCGTCCAAGCATATTTTGAGAAGCAATCGATCACTATTAAAATGTAATTGTAGCCTTTGTTATATTTCCTTAGATTTTGCATATCCATCAGATCAGCTTGCCACAAGTCATCGATTCCCTTTAGAATGACATGACGTCTAAGGAAATTTCTTCGTGCTGCACTGTGTATTTCATTAACAATTTGCTGTTTTGCCATTACTGATTTTTTGAATTAATTTATCAACCTCTTCTTTAGTATAAAACTTATCTTGCAAATGACTTACAATTGCAGGCATCTCGGCTTTTAAAGAAACCTGAAATGTTTCCCGTGCGTCTATAATACTTTGTGAACGCAATGTCCCTATAAGTGTATTAAATTCTTTTATCATATTAGCAGTCATTCGATCTACATAATCCTTGTTCACTGCATCGTCAGCTTCTACTGGATTTTTGATTCCTCTCAGTCTTGATGTTTTTAAATCAAAATCTCCGTTTTTTGATTTTAATAATGTATTTTCATTAATCTCAAATAACTCTGATAATCGCATTCTTTTATGAATATGATGTCCGAATTTATCTACGTTCATGTTTAAGGTGTATTGTGTTGTGAGGTTTATAATAAAATGAACACACCTTTTAGAAAACGTAGATGTATTATTTATTTATAATTTTACTTTCACGTAATTCTTCAATGATAGATATAATTTCATTATCTAATCCTGTGTTACCAGCATCTCGAGATGCGATTAATAATTTTAACCTATCCACCAGTTCATTTGGATCATTCCAATATACAAAATCAACCTTTTTCTTCCACATTTTGGTTAAGGGTAGTCCTTTTCCCTTCGATTGAGGAGTCTGAACAGTGTTTTGTATTTTGAAAATAGGCTTGATAACTTGCATATACTTTTGACCTTTATTGCTTTTTATTGGTTTATCCGGCTCATAGTCTCGTCGATGTGCGTTTGTATCAAGTAGCATTGACTTATAATGCTGCATATCACTTTCTGTAACCATGTTTAAATCTACGTTCTTTTTCAGTAACAACTGTTTCAAACCAGACGTATTTCTATAATTGTGTCCAGCTACTGTGATAAATTCATCGCCGATCGTTATACGAGCAGAACCTAACATCAATCTCCCATTTTCTACTCTGACACCGAATGGAACATCTGAAAGAGCTTCTGAGGATACTGACCAGGATGACGTGTCACGAGCGGGGTTGTTTTCAACTAATGATTTATATGAAGAGTCACTTTCGATATCAGATTCATATTCATTTGAATTTTCTTTTCTAACATTGACTTCTTCGTTCTGCAAAGCTTTATCAATAAACGGAAGTTCTTCTTTTTTTGTAGGACACAGGTAAGAAGTCTGCTTACTGGCATTAGCAATCTGGTTGAGTGGTTCTGTTACAGGCTTGAAAACTGATTCCAGTGTTTGCTGATTGTTATTCTCGACATCTCTCATTTTTCTTACTTTTTTCTTAACAGCTTCAGCTGCAACTACTATTTGTCTTTTTAAAGATTTTTCCATTGCGAAAAAAAAATGAGCTGATAGTGATTGATGAAACGATGTCTGAAGAATAATAATAATATCACGAAGGTAACGGACTTAAATAACCCTATTCTTAATCAAAGACTACAAAGGTGTCAAATTTGTTTCTGTAACATCCTTTATTTTTTAAACAATCTTTATTAATTACTACATAACTGAAGGGCTCGTTCCATATTTTTGAACACATTTCACGAAATTCATTCCATGTCATATCAGTGTTGACATGTTCTTCATAAATATGACGCAAATTAATGTCATCTTGTTTGAAAAGTATGAGTAAGTTCGCGTTGTCTCTTACTAACTGCTTAGGGATTTTACTATAAGTTTGATTTAGATAAAAACAATCGATGAACTTGTGTCTTCCCATTGCAAAATAATCACGCATGCTATCTTGATTTTCGCAAGCCACATCATCAAATATTATCACAGAGTTAGGTTTTGCGTCTTGAACTCTTATCACTTCCTCATTTCCATTATATTTCTGGAGTAAAGTACCTGGCACTCGTTGTAAAACTTTTTCTAAAAACATGTATTTGGGTTGATACAGAGTTTTCGAATAAACATAAACATTTTTAAATCTTAATCCATTTTCGTGTATGAGAAGACCAATCAATAAATTGGTTTTTCCACAGTTAGACGGTCCGCATATGATACATCGAACTGAGTCAGGTAACAATTCTCCGTGACGAAAACTAGTCTTACTAACATCCTCGCAGATTGTTGTAACATGCAGTGATTGTGGCTGCTTTACAAACTTCATGATTACACTTGGAAACAATCTGATTGGTAATGAGTAAAATGTATCTGATACATTAATATTTATAAATTGAAATAGTAGTGCAACCTTTTTCGCGATAGAGTGATCGTTTGAGAAGCGATCGTACTTACATTATTCAGCGTTACTTTATGTAGTAATGCGTACTCGCCTAGCTACTGGTAGCCAGTGGTATTTCTTACAAGATCTTCAGGTGAGTACACTAATATACTACACAGTCGAGTCGATCGTTTATTATTGGGTATTCTATGCCACTGTCGCGTAGCGAGGCGCACTGGCCGAGCTACTTGCCGACAGTGGCATAGAATGCCCAATAATACACTACTTACCATTTCTTTAACTTGTCTTAATTAATTGTTTTCAAGTAATACCAACAGTGTAATGAGGATATCCGCAAGAGAACTATAGTTACCGATATAACCCGAACAATAGCGAAACTTAAGTGGCAGTGGGCAGGGCACATTGCTCGCAGAACGGATGGCCGATGGGGCCAAAAAGTTCTGGAATGGCGACCGCGAACCGGCAGAAAATGCGTTGGATG
>CATKRY010000005.1:0-35079 GCA_949775005.1 Orthosia gothica | reverse complement strand
GGCACGGTTTCTTTGTATGGGAGGAGGCATCTGAAACGGAATCTTTACGGAAAGATTTGGTCTCTTGATCAGACGCATAGCCCTGCAATATGCAATGCCGGACACATTATCGTAAAAAAAACGTCTAGAATTGCCTTTTGTTACATTGCAGTATGCGTCAGCGGTAAGCAGGATTACACATGTACCGCATAACACAGTGTTGTACGATCCAATCAAGTGACCAAAGCTTTATATTACTACCTTCTTGGCGTTAATTTGTAGCTCACATTAGGTTGTTAAACTTACTTGACGCTAACTGTGTTGGAGATCAAATACATGTAGCGGTTTTTTCAATAAAATAAAGAATCCTCTTCCTTTTATCGTTAAACCAAAAACCAATCCCAATCTTTACAATTGGGCAACGCCCACAAACGAACGGAAGCCGAAAGATAATAATTTTGCTGTCCCAAATATATTATGTGCTAGCTTCTGTCAGCGGCGTCGCCCGCGTGAAAGTTGTAAATCATCCCGAGGCAACAGATTCCCGGGATAAAAAGTCCTATGTGCTATTCTTGATTATAATTCTGTCTCTCGTTATAAAACTCATGAAGCAGGTTTTCAACGAGATTGGAGAGGAGTAAGTTATCTAGAGGATCACAAAAATCCCAATGGGTCTAAGTGCCCGAGTTATTTCTTGGCCTATCCTCAAGATAAGATAAGATGTCTGTGCCAAATTTCATCCAGATCCGTTCAGCCGTTCTGGTGTGATTAAGTAACCTAGGGGTCTTTAAGTCAAGAGTGAATAGGTTTTTTCTAGGCAAGCGTGCTTCATCGTCGACAACATCATGACTTACCATCAGGTGAGATAATGGTCAAGCCTATAGATGATACAAAAAAAATAAAAAAATACATCTATCCATTTATCATACACTTTGACATTAATAATATTAGCAAGATAAAAGTAAGGTTTTGTACTAATGTAATATTTGTCCTGTATGTTTTTGTGGTTTACAATAGAGTATATAATAAATAAATAAATGTTATTCTACTTCTCATTCCTCTGTGGTACACCAAACAGAAAATAAAATAAAAGGATTAGACCGTGAATGCGAAGTTCTAGACAAATCCTTCTTCTTCGCCGGTACGCTCTCAGCGGAGCGGTCGTAGTCATCATGTTGTAGTGAGACTTCGGACTGACATGATTTGCTTAACAATATGACGTCATCAATGTCGGTATACTGTACACCTGGCCGGACAACCGGATGGAAGAGTCTTCAGCAGCCTCGGGGTCAAAATAATTCCAAAAAGGTCTGGTGCGGAAGGAAACACTGCACTATCTACATACAAGCATACACAATTTTTATCCTTGGAATAAGTTTCATTGAGACTATTTTCGGCTTTTACTTAATAATAAATATTTTGAATCATTGTTGCTATAAGGTTTCCTGGTTGGCAGATGTTGTTTTATATTAAACACAATATCAAAGCGTGTGTAGGCGTTTGCGTGGGCTTTTTTGTTCTGTTCATGTTTACACAGTGGTAAATGGCTGAAGTTTATTTTGAATAAAATAATCGTAACAAAAACACTTCGTCTAATTTAGTTGCTAAGACTTACAAGCTCATATATCTTTCACTGTTACAAATTAATAAGCCAATCTGGGCTTAGTGCAATTTTTTACTCGTGCTCAATCGCGTTGCGTAAACGTCGATTTGTTTAGAAACTGGATAAGCGCCGTCTGGACACCACCTTTTTACCCGACTGCCGAAGGAGGGTAATGTGTTTATCAATCTATGTATGTATGTATGTATGTAAGTAAGTATGTATGTATGTATGTATGTATGTATGTATGTATGTATGTTTGTTCCTATATGGCGTTCCAGAGACCAAACGGGTTTGCACAAAATTGCATTGTATGTTGGTTTTGGATCTATGACCATTTGGACCAGCTGCTAGCCATCCAAAGACGCTCTCTAGCAAGGTAAGGTTATTTGGACCTTTTTTTTTTTTTACAGTGGGGAAATGCTCATGCATACTGCGCTACCACGGGGAGATAGCGCAGTTATGTGGGACTCTAACCCACTAAAACTCCACGGTATCCTCCTGTGCCGCTTATGGCGGGAACACGGGAACGCGTTAGCATACATCCGCAAACCCGCCGCGGCTGTCCGTCTCCGGACCTGTACACACTGTACGCCGTGACCACCCCGGGGACCAAACCAGCACATGGGCGCCAGACGACCCCGTGTATGGCACCCTTGGTCCCCCTGTGACGTGTCAGGACAGTGGCCCCGCCACCTACCACTTTTCGGCCGCAGGGGATAGGGAGAGCGGCCAACGCTATACCGACAATCCTCATCCCCTGCGGCCCCACCGCGTCCGTCATCAGACGGTGGCGACCCCGTGCAGGCTGCGGAGGGTAGGGCCAGCGGCGCACCGTAATACCGGCTCTCCTCTCCCGCCGCGGCCTCCAACCCTCAGCCGCGATGCCTTCCATACCACATCGCGGCCCACCTCAGTTGCGATGTCGCCTAGGCAACACCGCAACCTACATGTTGGCCGCCACGTCGTCGGCTTATCGGCAAAAGCCCTGACGAGCGGTCCCTCCTCGGGTTCCTCTTCGCTTCACCGTGGTTGTCCAAGCCACGGCTACTGCCCCCCCCCCCCCCGCCTCGACAATGCGGGAACCCACCGGGGGGAAGGTTATTTGGACCTAGTGCAACTTCAAATATTGCATCCATAATCTACATACAGGTGTTACAGAAACAATTATGGACACTGTCGGGCACATCAACATTGTTACAGCAGCAATTTGTGAGACGAAACAATGTCTAAAAAATTATCAGCGTCTAGCAAAATATCTATCTCCAAAGGTTTGTAAAACGTTGGGTCAGCTAAAGTTACATTATCGGGTAGGTCTAAACTCTTAACGTCAACGTTACGGAATAACAAAACAATTGATATAGACGTAATGTTCACCTAACACCGCTCCACATTGGACAAGCCACTCCATTAAGGCCTGAAACGTTTACATCTATATTTTAAAGGCCTAATTTCTCTTTTAGGTTTTTCGTGATGAATGACGACTGGCTTTTGTCTTTTAAATAAAATAATTTTACGAATTGGGGAAATTATCTACACAATAATTGATTGATAAATGTATTTAACGACAGAAATATGCAGAAAATAATAGACAGTAAGATAGCAAAATAGACGTCGAAAATTTTCGGCAGTATTTTCAACATGTTTTTTGCTAAAAAGGCTACAAATGAATGGAAAAATGGAGTGTGAACGTGAATCGGCTGGCCTGTAGATGTTGATAATTAATAATTACTACTTGAAATTACAACGATAGTTGCTTCTATTAAGCGTGAATTGCCGTTTTCGTAATAAGTACAATAGGGAGATACGCGTTAAGCTAGATAACTAAGCCGGTCTGCTGTGTCGACGGCGATCCTGTAGAAGTTTTAGTTTGTCTTTGAGAAACAATTGTCTATGATGTTGATGGTAGCAACAGTCAGTGGTTTAAAATATAAGAATTATGGAGAACGTTACTAAACTAGTTTTATTGTAGAAGAAAGGAATGTGGTGTCTTCCATGTATTATTAGAGGTTCAACAGGTTATGGGCCGCCCCATATTCCTTAAATTGGTGAATTTGACGGTTTCAGCAATACATATATATATATTGATTTTTTTGACTCGTACCAGAAATAAAGGATGGCTAATATAAGGTCTCAAGATGTGATACGTCGGTTGGAAGACGGGAATAATTTTCATAATTGGAAATTTAGATTGGAGCTGGTGCTAGAGGAGAAAGGTATTGATGATATTGTAACGTGTGTGGACGTGAAAGACAAGAAGAGGGATGCAGAAGCACGAGCATTAATAGTGCAAAATATTGGAGACAAATTTTTAGACGTTGTAAAAGGATGCAAAAATTTAAAAGAAATGTTGGATTCGTTGGAAATTTTTTTTTCAAGGAAAAGTGTCATGAAGAAATTTTATTTGAAGAAAAAGTTGATTGACTTGAAATGTGACAGAAATGAAAAACTTCAAGATTTCTTTTTGAAATTTGATAAGTTAATTAGTGATAATGAAATAATGTCAAAAATGGAAGAGTCTGATAAAGTTATATATCTGTTGCGAGCTTTACCAGAAAATAAATTGCAATGTAATAACAGCATTAGATACAATGAGCGAAGGCTTGACTTTGGAGAAAACAAAGTCAACTTTATTAGATGCGGAAATAAGACTAGATGATAAAGATATAGTCAACACAAACCAAGATAATGCATTTAACATTGTTTGCTGGTATTGTCATGAGATAGGTCATAAGGCATTATATTGTCGAAACCAAGCAAAGCGTGGCAGAGGTACTTCTCAACGTGGAGTACCCATCCGGCGTGTAGATTTCACAGACGTGGTCATGGCAGAGTGCAGGGCCGAGGTGGTATCAGTAGAGCAACTACATCGGACTACACTCATATGGGCTTTGATGAAAGTAATGATAAAATAGGTTGTATGATTGACAGAACAGAATTCAACTTAACATGTAAGGTTTCCACTAATAATTGTGTTTCTTTCATAATAAATTCTGGTGCATCACAAAATTTTATATCAGATTATTATATACCATATATGACCAATATAAAACAGTTAGAGCATCCCATAAATATAAATACGGCAAATGGTGAAAAGTTAATTTCATATTATAGTGGTAATTTGCCTATCAAATTTGACAATGTTCGGATTACTATCATAGGGTTTATTGTACCTAATTTAGCCTATAATTTGCTCTCTGTAAGGAAACTTCTTGAAAAACCATCTAACGAAATAATATTTAGAAATGAATATGCAAAAATTAAATTTTTCAATGGCTCTACTATTTGGGCTTATAATAATGGGAAACTTTACACTTTACAGGGTGAAATCTTAGCAGAGGATGAAGCCCCAGCTATACAATCAGCAAACGGCATGTTGTGGCATAGACGTTTAGGACATACTAGCTCTAAAATATTACAAAGGTTGAAGTTACCACTTAACAATAAAGTATGTAACGCATGTATGAAAGGTAAGGCAACTAGGTTACCATTCAAAAGCTTAGAGCGACCACGTTCACTTCAGATCTTGGAGCTAATACATAGAGATATAGCGGGTCCATCCAACATTCCAACTATACAAGGTGAAGTTTATTTCCAAACTGTCATTGACGATTACTCTCACTTCTGTGTAGTTTTCTTGCTGAAGAGGAAAGCTGAAGCTACCGAAAATATTATTAATTACATCCATAGATATGAGAATGAATTTGAGAAAGCGGTCAAAATAATAATATGTGACAATGGGGGTGAATACACTTGCAATAAATTACGTCAATTTTGTAATGAAAAGGGTATATTCATGGAATTTAGCTTACCATATTCACCAGCTAGCAATGGCGTTGCAGAACGAATGAATCGTAGCAAGAACTATGCTCAGCGAAACCAATTTACCAAAGAATTTGTGGGGAGAAGCTATAAGATGTGCGGCTTATCAGTTAAACCGCTGTACCTCATCAGCTATCAATTTTAAAACTCCATGTTGTAGCGTTACGTATAGCTCAGTGGAGCTATACGTAAGCCACGTTAATAAAATTAAGTTAAAAAGATAAAAATTAAATTAAAGCTATGAAATTAAAAGGATATAGAATATAAAACTAATGCCGGCTTCAGACGTCATGGGCAGCTAACCAGGAGCAGGTCGGGCAGGAAGGCGTGGAATGCCCGAGGTAGGCAGGTAAGCAGGCACCACGACGGACAAGCAGGCAATCGGGCAGGTAGGCAGGTGAACAGGACCACGGGCAGATGGTCATGGCAGGCAATCGGGCAGGTAGGTTGTAGAGTTGGCAGTAAGGAGTGTGGAGACCAGCTATGACTCAATAAGCCAAACAGCGAGGCCTTTGATGCGAAGCGATGACTGTTGAGGGTAAGGCTCCAAGAAATATGTGAGTTTATAATTGTTCCATAATTGTGTGAGTTTATGAAGATTATCTTTATAAACTCACACAATATATTTATTCATTGCACTTCAATTAATTTACATTAGCTGGTAATTCACAGTTATAAGAGTTTCAGCTAGAAAAATACACTCCGTATCGTATAACGGACTCTTGGCGTTCAGGCCAGACCTAAGACTGAAAAATCTGAAACCCGTTTTTCATTCGATCTCCATTTCTTCTAAATTTCAAATTCAAATCTCAATAAGACCAGAAGGAATAAAAACGGCTTTACAAAGGCGGGTCAGTATGTTCAAACCTTACAATAATGTACAACTAGCTTAAGGAAAGGTCTAGGTATTATAGTCCATGGTGCCTATGGTATGTCTATGGCTTTAAGAAAATAAAATAGACAGACAGATGTCATTTCAGACGAAAACGTCACAGTAGAAAAATATTACAAGAAGAATTATAAATTACGAATATAATTTAAGTTTAGATATTTAAAACAGTCAGAGATAACTAAATATGCTTTCCAGAAGTAATAATACAAAGAATATATATAAAAATGAGTTACACAAATTGATGCGATATCAAAAGATGTGAAAATGGATTGTGGAGTGTTATGAAACGTAAGTAGATCTTTAATAAATACCACAATGTGAAGTACTTTATGGTACAAGAGACTTAAGCAAACTTCGTGTTTTTGGTGCAAAAGCGTGGGCATGTATAGTACCAAAACCTGCTAAATTGTCAGAAAGAGCACGTGAAACTAGAATGGTCGGATATAATAGGACAGGATATAACTTATGGGACTATAAAGAAAATAAAATTATTGTGTCACGAGATGTGAGATTTGATGAAGAAGATATTGTTTATAATGAAAACGATAAACTAACAAACGGAACTGAGTGGCAAAGAGTTAGAGTAACCGAAATAAATCAAGAACCAGTACATAATAATGTAGAAATTAGAGAAGAGGTTATTGTTGATGATACTAATATTGAACAGGAAACGATGAGGAACGAACCATATGAAATTTTTGAGGAATGTGTGGAAGAAAATGTTATTGATAGACGAGAAAGTATAAACGGCAATGAAAGTGTGATAAAAACGAGATGTGGCAGAATGGTTAAGCCTCCAAAAAGATTTGAAGATTATGAAGCACATGTAACATATTGTTTGTGTACGGGTGATCCAAACTCGTATAAAGAAGCAATAGAAAAAGGTCAAGGGTGGCAAGAAGCGATAGACAAAGAATTAAATTCTCTTAAATGTTTGAGAACTTGGGAAGAATCTGAATTGCCTAAAGATAAGAGGGCTATAGATACAAAATGGATTTTTACTACTAAACAAGATGGAACGAAGAAGGCGAGATTAGTGGTGAAAGGATTTCAAGAGGAAACATTATTTAATGTTTATTCACCAGTCGCACGTATGCCTACTATTCGTATGATGCTGAGCAAAGCCGTACAAAATGATTTGTATATGAAACAATTAGATGTGCCAACGGCATTCTTAAACGGTTTTTTAAAAGAAGACGTTTATATAAAACCTCCCTTAGGTGTTAATCTCGGAAAAGGTGTAGTTTTGAAATTAAAGCGATCTTTGTATGGATTAAAACAAGCGCCTAAATGTTGGAATGAAAGACTACATGGTTTTTTGGTTGGTAAAGGATTTGTTCAATCAAAACATGATTTTTGTTTATATGTTTTGGAAGATGTATATTTATTGGTTTACGTTGACGACATGATTTTAATGTCAAAAAGTGAGATAAATTTAAAGAAAGCACATGTTTTTTTACAAATTGAATTTAATGTTAAAGATCTTGGAGAAGTCAGTAATTATTTGGGGCTGCATATAGTGAGAACGCCAGAACTGATCTTAATTAACTAGGAGTCAGCCATAGATAGAATACTTGAAAATTTTAATATAACTGACTGTAAAGGAGCTGAGACTCCAATGGAAACAAATTTTGCAAAAGATTATAATGAAGAAATCATCTTGGACAAGCCGTATCGTGAGTTAATAGGATGTCTTCTATATATATCTACTTCAAGTAGACCTGATATTTGTTTTGCAGTATCGTTTCTAAGTCGTTTTTTGGATAAGCCTACTATATCACTGTGGAAAGCAGCTAAGCGTATATTGCGTTACTTAAAACAAACTAAGTCAAAGTCTCTTATATATAAACGGGATAGCAATTGTCGCCTTGTTGGGTATTCTGATGCTGACTGGGCTGGTGACAAAACTGACAGAAAAAGTGTAAGTGTATCCTGGTTCTGTAAAAAACAAAACGTTGTTACGTTGTCAACTGCCGAAGCTGAATTTATAGCTGCTGCTTTAGCGTCTGCAGAGTTAGTTTATTTGAAAGGTTTGCTACAAGATTTTAACCGTGCGTCAGATTCATATTTGAATGTTGATAATCAAAGTGCGATTAAAATGATAGAATCAAATGAAAACAGTAAGAGGTCAAAGCACATTGATATTAAATACCACTATATAAAAGATCTGTTTAATAAAAAAGAAGTGATTGTGAAATATGTAAGCACGAATGAAAATGTAGCAGATGTATTAACTAAGGCTTTAGTGAAACAAAAACACAATTATTTTGTAGAAAGGCTGGGTTTAAATTAAAGTGTTTTTATTTTTTTATTAGTTAAGAATTTCAATTTTAAGAATGTAAGGTGGTAAACACCAATCTACTGTAATATTTTGAAAATAATGATTCTTTAAATTGCGGGGGAAAGGTAAATATTATTTATTTTTAATTAAACTGTAATACTGTATGATTTGTTTTGTGGATTTCAAGTATTTTTTTTTTATGTTATTTTTGATTATAAATGCTTATGTTTGTTTCTATTTTATCAATTTGAATTTTATGGAAAATTTTAATTGAGGGGGGATGTAGAAGTTTTAGTTTGTCTTTGAGAAACAATTGTCTATGATGTTGATGGTAGCAAAAGTCAGTGGTTTAAAATATAAGAATTATGGAGAACGTTACTAAACTAGTTTTATTGTAGAAGAAAGGAATGTGGTGTCTTCCATGTATTATTAGAGGTTCAACAGATCCCCCCTCGGTTGGCACCCCGCGCCCGGAACTGTTTTGCGGCGCAAACAACCGCAGATTGCCACTAGACCTCCATAATAAGTACAATGATGAAGCAAATACGTATAAATAAACGGTGTTGATGAAAATACCATCGAACTGATCTGATGATAAATCCGGAAGTTAGGCACTGGAACTCCGTAATAAAATGATATATTCTAGTCGTGTTTGCCCAAACACGACTAGAATATATCATTTTATTACCTTATTTGAATTGAATTGATATTTACTCTGGCTATAAATATTTTACATGGTAATATGAGGTAGCAACACGAAAAATAGTAAAATAAAAAACACCATAACAAAAAAAAACCCAACCAAGATTTTGACTGGAATCCCCAAGAGAAACGAAAGCGTGGCCGTCCCCGTCAAACCTGGCGTCGCACCGTGTTGGCAGAAGCGGCGAGCATCGGAATGACATGGAGCGAGGTGAAGCGTGAAGCTCAAGACCGATCGCGATGGAGGACATCTGTGGACGCCCTCTGCCCCATCTAGGGGTTATAAGACATTAAGCAATAACAAAAAAAAACTGACTTTTAAAGCAGAACATACAAAGCGAAAAATAACTTTGATTTTCATAGTCGGTGTCTAAAAACGAAAAACAATAGGTACAAAAGATACCGACTACGGTAAATAAATTAAATTTTTGTTTTGTACTCGTAGTTTTGCTTTAGGAGTCGATTTATTTTGATCCCTGGGGGATCAGTTTTTTTTATAATATATTCTATTCCGGTCTGATCCACCGTGCAGGGTACCACAAACTAATTTAAATATTATATTCCGGTCGGATCCCCTAGTTACCTATATTAACAGATTTTTGGACAGTCAGCCACAAATAGGTACAGGGTTTATTGAAACACATAATTATGTTCGTAATTCTTATTGTAATGAAAACGTGTACGCTAGTATTAAGGAACAACGAATCATTTTTTTTTTTTAATCTGTTTTTTCTAGTTTGACCATTACCTCGCCTGATGGTAAGCGATGATGTGGCCTATGGTGAAGCACGCTTGCCTAGAAGTAACCTATTCACTCTTGACATAAAAGACCCCAAGGTTGTAGCTATCAGGGATCTAAGACTCCGGAAGGGTATTCCACTCCTTAGCAGTGCGCACCATGAAAATATTAGTAAAACGCTTTGTGCGTATGGGTGGGATGTCCACCATGTACCGATGGCGCATGGCCGGACGTCTTGTAGTCCGATGATGGAAAGGGCTAGGCGGAATCAAATTGTGTCAGTTCCGTCGTACACTCCTCGACAGGCTGGCAACTCGGCGTCGATGTTCGAGGCATGGAGCTTTGACGCGACCAGTGCATCGTTGCCAATAAGTCTCTTGGCCCGTCTGTCAATCGACTCAAGTGCATCAAGCTGGGATTTGGCAGATCCGTCCCAGAAGTGAGAGCAGTACTCCATGCAAGACCAAACTTGCGCTTTACAAAAGTACAAAAAAAACTTAAACAACTGTTTTCTCTTGACTGTACTTGCCTGTCAAAAAGAGTAAGGGGATCAGACCGGAATGTCAAAGTTTGTAGTGGATCAGAAAGGAAATATTAAAAAAAAACCAGCAGGGGATCAGATGGGGCGCACGGCTGGCGCAGTGGTTGAGCGATTGACTGCTGCGCTGCGTGTCGCGGGTTCGATTCCCGCACGGAACAAATATTTGTATGACCTACAGATAGTTGTTCCGGCTCTGGGTGTTGTGTATGTGAGTTTATATGTTTGTAAACGCACCCACGATACAGGAAGAAATTCCTAGTGTGGGGCATCGTTTAAAAAAAAAAAAAAATAAAAAAAAAAAGATCGAGGGGATCCGACCGGAACAAATCTTTATTTTTTGTATTTTTTTTATTTTTTTTTTGTTATCTGGTGCTTCTCACATTTAAATTTGATCAAGATTTGACAAGAAGTTTTCAAGTTATCATTAATAATGTGTATTTTCATGGTAATATAAGGTAGTTACCAAAACTAAAAAGAGAAAGGATACAAGAAAACAGACTTTTCGCAACCACTACTGTTTTGTAGGCCGATTTAATTTTTTGTAACAAAAAATAAAAAACCCACAATAATTGATAACACAGGGCCACTGGCTTTTGTGTTATATTTATAAAGTCTCTATTCTACATCAAAACAATATCGTATTTGTACATATCCCCTCTCACTACATCGATCACAATATTTTTTTAATATATATGTCGCATCAAGGCTGGCCGATAGATGCAAACCATCGGGAAGTCAGGATGTATTCCCTTAGGTTAAGACATTGTGTGTGGGCAGGTCGTTGGGTACAATCGTGCAAATGAAATCACAGAAGTTATTCGATACACTGGGTTTATTTAAATAGTCACAACTCAGTTACATTCTTGCTTACTAATATTACGGATCGACACTGATTCTACGACGTGTTAGCTCTACGGCGTTCAGTACTCAACTGCCATATTCTACTATCCCCACCACGCAAGTGATTAGAGGAAGCGCGCCAATGCGTAGTTGTTTTGCTTTGCCGCCAGATGGCGTGCTTGCGATTTGTTTTAACGTCCGTACTATTGACTAAACCCGACACGGCCATCCTGCGAGACAGGCGTCCTCGTCTGTTCCTCATTGTCAGGTTTTAACAGTGTATCGAATCATGTGGAAATTCTCATGAATGTCCTCAGCTCTTGGGGAAAGCTGAGGGGTCTGTCAGACTCCTACTGACTAAAACCACATGGTGTTCTCTAGGCCGTAATTTATTTTGAGAGGCGAGCGTGGAACACAACACGTCGCCTTCTCGGGCCTCTCTCAGGTGACAGATCCCCAAATCTATCACCCGCAGGCATTATCTTCTTGTCCTTGCTCCATGCCACCTCATGTCGTGTTGCGCCACACGTCATCGTAGTCTACTCCGACCCGTCAGTCTCCCATCATCCAAGGGATGTTTTTCTGAAACACAAAATTTCCAAACAGTATTCGCTCGTCCAATCCTGACTCATACTCTAGAGTGAGGAAACATTTCGAAACAATCAAACATGATCATTTAAATCTCTCTGTTCACCATTGCAAGGAACAAGTAATTCTATTTTCAATTTAAAGAAAATAGCAACTTAATCATCGATCTGGTACCTAAAAGCACCCAATCTTCGTGATTACAAAGTCCAAGTACCACTGATAGTCATTAATGTCACATTAAATGAAACAAAAGAAAAAAGACACCAGGTATCTTATTCACGACCTTTAGCCATCACATAGCTCTCCTAGCTATCTCATAGCTCACTTCTCAATTACTCTACTCGCACATCCCTACGATGTCGAGTCAACTCAACTCTCTGAACTCAGAACCTGTTCACACAGAGATTTAGTCTGTCCTATGTTACGTCTATTCATCATCTACAATCTCAAATTGGTACTTCAGCTTTGTATATCTTACTAACACAATCTACGCATAGTAATCAAAATTAGAAAACCAAAATTATTTCAATTGTCGTATGAAGGCTTGACGATTCGAACGTCATCAACATTAACATGGTGACCTCACCTCTCGCGTGACTATGCGAGTTTACTTTATTTTAACCTCTTAACTCAACAGGAATCATCTGTAAGGTTGACACACTTACACAAACGTGTTTTTTCTTCTTCTTCTTCTTCTTCGTTTTTTTTTTTTTTTTTTTTTTTTAAAAAAAACGTTGCCCCACACTAGGAATTTCTTCCTGTATCGTGGGTTTTTTACACCGACTTTCAGGTGCTCTACAGGCCCACAGTTGCTACAAAGCCCTCTTGTTGCCACACTGGCCTACAGTTGCCATAAAGGCTTCCAGTTGGCACACTGGCCTTTAGTTGCCGCACAGGCCAACAGTTGCCATAAAGGCCAACAGTTGCCACACAGGCCAACAGTTGCCACACAGGCCAACACACAACGCTCGGCTACTCCTGACCAAACTAGGGTTCGTGAAAATAGAGAATTTTTTGAACTCTACTCTTTAACTAAATCATTGCCCTGGGCCATGTACCACAGTAATTCCAGACAAACTTTAAAACTGCTGCAGCAAAAAATGCCAAGCTTATAGAAACCCTCGAGTAAAACCTCTAACGCCACGGCTCTATAGCCGACCAGCAATTGTATTGCTCTCACACAACGGTCCTCTAGACCCCGACCTCCACCAGTATCTACTGGTACGGTCAAACATAATACGGCTGATAGACTCAATTACTCGACATCTTAGGCTTGCTCATTATTATCAAAATCCCTTTGACATCAACATCGACTGGTACATAACCCGCTGGAATCTTTCTTAACCTACCGTGTGCATACTTGTAGGTTCTGAGCGTACCTATCTAAAGCTTTCAGTGTAAAACGATCACTGCCCTGTCATAATCACCTATCGCAGACTTAATAAAGTAAAGGGCCTATTTAGTTTTCGTACCAAAGTTTCCTAAACAACACTTCATTAGAAAAAGGTCCGCCGATCAACAAGTTCAACAACTAATCAAAGTAATTGTTACAATTCTGTAACGGTTTGTAATGATTCATAGGCATTGCATACTCAACTCATGAAACCTCTTCAAAAACCCATCGCCACATGTTACGCATGAGGTGCGGTCCAGAATTGGCCTTACGAGCAGACATGTTACACTGTCATCAACTATGACGTCTAATCCTCAAGGAACTTGGTGATCGGGTATCCTTCTCACAATATTCGCGCTTATTATTCAAAGATCTTGGAATATACCGACGGCTAATAAAAGGGAAACAACTAACCCTGATAATATTAAGGAGCTTCACGAATTAACTCGGATCAATATCATTAAAATCAAATTATCAACAGTAACCCCTTACTATCGCTCACTAACTTAGTTTTTATGTAAGCAAAACGATCGCGAGATCTACTGCTATCATAATATTACTTTGAAAGTAAGAAAGTGAATTCAGATCTGAAGACGGTGGTTGTACATCGTTACGCAACAAGATCCGTCCTGAATACACGCAAATGACCAGTACCGTTACTAACTCGATACAATTACGATAGCCCAACGACATCACTAACTCGCTTTGCCACTGAAAACGACTAGTTATTTAGTAATTTCTCATCAATCTCATCCTAATGTTCGTACTAAACCAAATGTTTAAACTAGGAAAGTACTAACAAGCCAATAGGTAACTTATTAGCTACTTGCTTTTTACTAGGTGTGTCTTAATTACCTAGTGATGGTGCTAGGTATAACCACTACCAACCAATTCAGTGTTCCAACATGAACACTCTTAAAACTCGAAATAGCATCTCGTCACTAGAGAACATTCGACTTCACTATCGAAATAAAATAGAAGCGACTCACCGAATATTCCATTCCAAACTTGCGCGCGCTCGTAACGTTCGGCTACGACCTGCGAACTGCTTGCCTGCCGTTCCTCTTAACCTCTCAGATAGCGACACGTCAGCCTTCACATACAGCATCTGAACCACTAGCCGCTAGCCTTCACGCTCAGCATCTGAATCGCTAGCCTTCAGCAGAGGCTTCAGGTTGTGCACCGGTGTAGTAACCTAAACCAATCAATCTGCCTAGCCAACTACATTAGGGTAGGCTTGCAATCCTAACGGATTCAGCTGAGTACCAGTGCTTTACATGAAGCGACTGCCTATCTGACCTCCATAACCCAGTAAATGGGTAACACGGTACCCCTTGGTAAGACTGGTATCAGATCTCAGGCTTGCTGACCACCTGTAACGACTGTCAAAGATCTTCAAATAATAGCCGGGACCAACGGCTTAGAGAGCTTTCAGAGGCACAGAGAAAACTCAGTATGTCAAAATGGTCACCCATCCACGGACCGACCTCGTCAAGCGTTGCTTAACCTTGATGATCGACCAGTGCGGCTGTTATTATTTAGCCACCAATTTCTAGTAGTAGTAGTAACCTAAACCTGCAAAATGTGTTATTATGGACACCGAATGGTAGTGCAGAGTCCCTGTCCAAAACATGAACCACACATTACAGTGTCCCAAGTGCCCAGGTAGGTATATGAACATTAGATAAACAAAAGAATGTCACCGCATTTTAAGTAGCAATTAACTAGGCTTGGTAGGGTTTACTACCTTTTAGATATTTTGGCCCTCCGTCCACAAAAGAAGAATACTATGCTTCTTCTCAAACTTATCTAACTCTCACTACATAAATTATCACACTACAAAACCGATCAAAACACTTTTTTGGATTTATCATAATTTCCAGACTGAAGTGTAAGGTAGGGTCGTAAATGTCACTATATCGTTCAACCTTCTAAACAATAATAGTCAGCCAGGGCTAGTCAAAGGTTATTGCCAGTAGAATAATAACTCTTCAACAACACCAAAACTTAACCATCGATAACTAACATGAAATTATAACCTAACACGGGTTACCCCGACGAACCACTGACCACCATACCGTACACAAAACCAGAATTTTGAATAATGAACACACTTTTCTATAGTCATAACAAAATGAAAACGACTCACCAGATTGGCATAAAGATCAGAGCGTATGGATCTTTCCACACGTGCACACGCTCCTCCTTGTCCTGTCCAACTCCTTGGTTGCTACTAGCCTCCTTGCTGCTCCGCTTCAGACTGGTTTTTTATTATTCAAGACTGAGGGTAGTCTCAACTGACACCGCGTTTTTTTTTTTGCAAGAATGTAACCACAATTTTCACTAGCATTGTTTTTACGTGTGATCTCATTAGCACGACCGAATCCCAATTCTGATGTCGCATCAAGGCTGGCCGATAGATGCAAACCATCGGGAAGTCAGGATGTATTCCCTTAGGTTAAGACATTGTGTGTGGGCAGGTCGTTGGGTACAATCGTGCAAATGAAATCACAGAAGTTATTCGATACACTGGGTTTATTTAAATAGTCACAACTCAGTTACATTCTTGCTTACTAATATTACGGATCGACACTGATTCTACGACGTGTTAGCTCTACGGCGTTCAGTACTCAACTGCCATATTCTACTATCCCCACCACGCAAGTGATTAGAGGAAGCGCGCCAATGCGTAGTTGTTTTGCTTTGCCGCCAGATGGCGTGCTTGCGATTTGTTTTAACGTCCGTACTATTGACTAAACCCGACATATATAACTTTAACAATCACAATACCGCAAGGGATACAATCGTCATTTCAGTCACTGAATTGAACATTGTTATTAAAAATAAATCGTTTTTAATAAAAAGTAAACAAACTAATATAATAAATATTACCGGCATAACATCAAAGAGCGTTCTCAAGGACAATTTTCTTTGTGAGCAATATTTATTATTTTATAATTAATAGTCAAGGCCCGCTTGTACAATTTTTGTGTACATAGGTACTTACCTATGTACACTATTTTTTTTTAAATAAAACCTTTAAATTGTCAGTTTGTTTCGATTAGTTTTGAATAACGGGCATAATGAAATTTAAAGTGCCTCAGCCTTTAAAGTTTCCACTGCTGGGACACAGGTCTCCTCTATGTGAGAGAGGGTTATGTTGGCCTTAATCCAACACGCAGGCCCAAAGCGGATTGGTGGATGTCACATGTCTTCGAATTTTTGGTTCTAGGACATACCGGTTACCTCACGATGTTTTCTTTCACCGATTTTTAGAGCACTGGTGATGGAATAATTTACACAAAGTAAAGCGCTTGCCTAGGCTCGAACCCTCGACTTACGACACATAAATCGATGCCGTTATCACTGGGGCATCACTGCTCTGATTACTTTAGTTACCTGTATTTGACACTATCTGCCGCCCGCAGCGCCGCCCGCGTGGAATTAGTACTTTCGCCAATATCTTTACTTCTATTTTTTATTCTGATGTTATAAGCTAAAGTTTCATCAAACTCTAAATTGGAATTCTTGTTTGCATCACTTCATCTATTAATTCAGCTTCCATGAACTATTATCACACATTACAACAAGTATCCTTACGTCAAGTCTAATGATACGTTGCTCATAAATGGCCGTATTTTTAAGATTTGTTTTTGTATTTTCCATGTCGTTTCACCGTTATTCTCGGCTGATAAAAGATCGAGCTTGGCTTCTTAAAAAAATAAATTGTCATTCATAACAAGAGTTATATTTACAGTCTCTTTTAAATACGGATCGTAGGTCTATTTTCAAAGAATACATACCTCAGACTAAATAAATATCATGGCATAGATGTGGCTAAAGTTATGTTCAGGAACTAATAAAAGTAAAATAACATCAACCCGTTTCTTAGTTTTTCACTTCATTTTTTTCCTCCTGTGTCCCCGTAGTCGTCAAAGGAGCCGGACGAGACTAGGGCTTGTGGTCCTACACCTAGCTATGGCTATCATTATCACCAGCTTGCAACAATTCACTGCTAAACATAGGCCTCCCCAATCACACGTCATCTCATCCAACTGCTATCAGAATAGAGTTTACTTTATTGTACACCAAAAAAGTTACACATGTCTTTTTCGAATAACTTAGTTTTACGGGTACAACGGCGGTCTTATCGTTGACAGCGACATCTGTCAGCCACCCTGCAAAGTTCGTGGCTCCACATTACCTGAGTCTTGAGTCTATATAATGTGCCTTTAGTGATATATAAATATTTCTCAAGGAGCTCTGTCACTGACAAGGAAAATATGTATAATGTAAATTAATTCTAGACAAAACCCTTTGAACATCAAACGCGTGTCGATTGTGCTCATCACTTATTCTGTTTGGTTTAAGGCAAGTCATATCTAAAGCTGGATGAAATAACTATCTATTTCCCGCGGTTTCGCTCCCGTGTGTGTAAAGAAACCGTGCTTTTTCGCGGAGTAAGAATTTAGCTACCCCTGACGCGTCGTTCGCACACATGGTGTGCGTAAGCTATTGTTTTTCTATTCAATCAGACATTCAATGGGTTAATGACACCATAATGACACTCAGCGATTAGCTTTCTATTAACGCAATATTTTTTTGTTCAAATATTTTTAAACAAAAGTCTACTTAAAAGCTTTGGTTTTACCTTTCAGAAGTCCGATATTGTAATTAATTTCTAATTTATTCTGTTTAATATATAAGTCATACAGTAGGTACAAGTTCTTGAATCTAAAGTAAACAAATATAATATATAAACAATTTTTCACACTAATTGTCAAACCAAGCTTTTGGAACGTACATTGGGAAATTCTTCCTGTGCTTAATTATATTGTAAGTAGCTAAATCTACTATAGGTAAGTCGTTTCTGTAAATCCAATTTTATTGTTGTGCGAATAATTTCATAACAACTAATTCTTTATTCTTTTCTGTTGTTCTTTGCATCACATGACAGAGGTCAAGTAAGTAGTCAACATGATGATCATTAGGATTGTATGCAATAACACTTGGGTTGATTATAAATAAGATTTTTGTTTAATGATTGCCTTTTACGATCTTATACTTAAACAGAAAAACTCTATTGAGTGGCTTGTGGTCAAGGTAGAGCGGCAGGAACGAGAGCGCGTGGTAGGTCACCCATGTGATGGACCGACCAGATCAAGCTCGCAATTGGTGTCCACACGAGTCACAGCCAACATAGAGGGATGGCGTCGCATCCTGAGGCGTACCATGGCAGCCCGGAGTCTCACTGCTACAAACCACAACCACTCTTTTAAGAGTGTACCGACGAAGTAGAAGAAGAAAGCAAACAAACCTCCTCGCGCGGTCCCTAAGAGATCTACTCGTTTATGGTACAACAAGTATTACCACACTTCTAAACTAGTACATTATATTGTAGTACCTTGTAGATCTAATTGCAGTGTATCTCTTCTTGAACTACAAAACTACTAATTCATAGCTCTTACTGTGACCGTGCCCTTAGAATAGGATAATATTAAGGCAATCTTATTTCTCAATTTGCCGGCAAATGCGTTGGGTAACGAGAAACCTTGGACTTAATGTAAAACTTTTCGGTGGAATAGGTTGACAAACAGATTGACCATGAAAGTGATGAAAAACCCTATATTAAATGGTTATATAGGTTCACTTTAAATTAATTACCAATGCTTCAGGGGGTGAAGTATTCAAGCATGTGCCCGTGGTTTCACCCGCGTTATTAGTCATTATTACCATAATAATATGATACGACCTAAACCAGGTTCTGGTCTATGCATATGTTTAAGTGTCATCCGCACAAATCCACTCACACTTTAAGACGTAAAAGTTGACAGACAGACAGTTACTTTTGCATTTATACTATTGATATGGATAGTATAGATAACTTACTTTCTGGAATCAACTAGGTGTATGGAAAAACAAATCTTTAGTACCTGCATTACGTTCGCAAAACTCGACAGGCTGAAGGTACTTTTTCGCGGTTTCAGAGTCCTACTCACGAAAGCTTTATCCCACTGAAATGTCGGCAGTGCCTCAAGTGTTACCCTGTATGTTTAATAGACTCTTAAACTTATCGTCTGGAATTTGAAGCTTTTCGTCAAAGCCTAATATTTTAGCGACAAATTAGTAGTAGTAGGACTCCCTTTTCCGCGCTTAGATTCCCATTTGGTCCGTTGTGCGTGGGGGCACTGGCTAACATAGCCAGCCTAGCTCCCTCAATAAGCACAAAAGCTTGCTGGGGGCTTCACAGGCTTCCCGGAGCGACCTCACTGTGCCGAGGATTTCTTCGCGTTGCATTCCAGGATTACGTGGTCGGCTGATTCCTCGGCGTTAAAACAGTCCCTGCGTGGGCTGTCTGTGACGCCTTTGTTAAAAAGATGTTAACCCGTAATTATCCCTTTAATTATTTTAAGGTTATTTCAACTAAGACATAAAAGTTTTAGTTAGACGTGGGTGTACATTTGGCAAAACCATTTTTGACTGTCTACAGTCTGTTGCCCGTAACCATCTGTCGTTATGGAGTCCTGGTGATCTTTGGCGAATCCACTCACAAAATTGCGAGAAAGGCAGGGGGAGAAGTGGGTACGGGTCTAGCACTTTTGCGTCAAAACCACCACTGCTCTCAAAATGGCGAAGGAAAACATCGAGAGGAAACCAGTCTGTCTTAGAACCAAAAATGCGAAGACAGCTGACAGATTACAGCCCATTCAAAAGTCATAAAGAGTGAAAAGAAAGAAAGAAAAGAATTTGATTATGATGATATGTTTGTGCTTAGGGATTTAAATAAATAAATATTCTATAAATAACCTGGGTCAATAATTATTTGTTATACAAGAGTGCAAAGTTGCTTTTTAACCGCGTGTTCAATTTTGATGACCGAGCGGAACTGAGCGTTAGCGAGGGAATCAAAAGAGCACGAGGTGAAAAATCTTTGCACTCGAGTCCAACACGTAACTTTTAATTCCACCTCAGCGAGGAAATGACTAAATGCAAAAAAAAAAGTTTACAATCACAAGATAGGTACACTTTTATTTCAGTTTAGGTATTAATTACTACATTATGACAGGTAAGTATTACAGAATAATCTTTAAATTATAACAAAATAATACTAAGGTATAATTTAGAAAATTTTAAGGTAACGTTGCTACAGTTATTGTTGAGGGAGAAAGCTCATTTGCGCATTATTAACAGTTTCAGTCAATTCTGTTGGCGTCAAACAAACTTCCTCGTCGCTAGAATCACTCATTTTAGTTTTTTCACTTGTTTTCAAGTTTCTTGTTTTTAATATAAGGTTTAACAATGACGTGAAAAAATGCCGCGTAAGAACCGCGTACAAAGCAAATTGAAAAAAGAACACCAAGAAGGTTCCGAGTCTGAGTTTTTAACAAATTAAAAAAAAGTTGTATGATATATCCGGCACCATAGAGGTAGCAGTAAATAGGTTTAATGTTTTTTTTTAATTCACAAACTTAGTGCACACGATGTTCTGAATTCAATTTACTTTAACCTCTAGTGAATAAAAACGGCTTTTCCACTCAGATATTGAAGATTAAAAATACTCTTTCCGAGATGGTGGGATGAAATAGTACATTGTTCACCGAGAGGAGAAAGTGACCGATTACCGTCGAGGGTGTCGTTTGAAACACCCGAGATCGGGAATCGCACTTTCTCTCGAGTGATACATAGTGTTTTATACTACACCTACGAGGAATTTACTTTTCTACGAAAACTGAATCCTCAAACAACACACAAATTGAAAAGGGCGCCAATGGCGTCTGCAATTTTCACATGTTCTTTTTTCAAATTGTTTGACACCATCCAACACACAGCTGGCCAGTGTCATTTTGCGAACTTGGAGATAAAAACTCACTGTAAAAACTTTTTGGCTTTTGATATTTAGGTTACCAGCGCATAGTCTTACCCAAAATTAAAAAAGAAAAACCACGTAAGAAATGGATTTTCATACACTTTTCTCTCCCGCTCAGATGCGTGTTCTCGCCGCATATTTGTTCGATATGCAATGACGTACTTTCTACCGTAAATTTGATAAAGTATCAAGGTACTTTCCGAGCAGGTGTAGTATAAAAAAATATTACGTGGTTGAATGAAACATCTTTGTAAGATTCTGTTCTCAGGTGTCAAATTAATAACAGGCAGATCAAATATTAGTAGGCATTTTTATTATTTTCTCACATTACGAAGGTATGTGGAAATTTACGTCGACTCCAATCACACGTTGGTAATGTATGGCCGTATTATAATTATGATATTATACTGAAATAAATATATTTATTGTTATTATTTCTGTTAACAGACCTGTATCATATTATCTCATATTACGAAGCGCTGCGGAACTTTATGTCGACTCTAATGATACATTTGTAATATGATTTTACTTGGCCGTGTTATATGGTTATACTTTGTTTATTTATTCTTTATTGTACAACAAGACATTACAATTAAGCAAATTGATAACAAAATTCATATACAAAGGCGAGCTTAACTGCAAATGGAATACTCTTCCAGCAAACATTTGAGTGATAGAGAACATATGCCCGAAGTCATGAACAGGGTCTTTGAGGAGGATATATTATTTAATACCTGTTACTGTTTCACTGCAGGGCAAAGGCCTATTTTCATACATACAAGTAAAAAGCATTAATATCCACGCTGGCTCAAGGCGGGTTGGCAAATTCAAAGTTATAGTAACTATAAGTCCAGGTTTCCTCACGGTGTTTTCTTCACAGTTGTAAGCGATGTCCAAAAAAACTTAAAAAGTGCATATGAATTGAAAAAGTCACACTGGTATTGCCTGGATTTTAACTCACGTTCTCAAGAACGACAAGTAAGGTCTTAGCCACTGGGCCACCATGATACACAGACGATTGCATCATGCATAATACTCAGAACTGGAAACAGGTGTACTGCAAACTTTGCATACAATGGGACTTCAGGTTAACTGGTTCACAAACACATTACAAGTTTGATTCCAGTAATAGAACTTGACTTGCTACTCAACCTGCTTTTTTTCCTCCTGTGGCAACACTACAGCTAACAGCTGATTTGAATTTGTCCTAATAATTTTAATTTTAAACATTAGATTTCATTAATAATAAGGCCTATTTCAAATTTATTAACTAGTTTTAAAGTGTAATTAAGTGTTTGGTGTTGAATTTAGGCACTAAGTGCAAAATAAGTGTAAAAATTTCATTGTGTTTCGTTGACAGTTACCGGCTCAAGTGAATGTTGTTTTTCATCTCGGTACCTGGTGCAATACTGTATATATTTACTTGATATAGGATTGTTTGCGTTTTAATATTTGCCTACAATTAATTGGATCACTTTTATTACGATTACAAGTTGATGCCAATGACCTGTAAAACGTAAACATAACCTTAATTAGTTTGGTAACAGAGCTTCTTTCTTAACGATCTAAATTTCATTTTCCGTTCAACTAATCATCTGTTACTCATTCCACTACTCTTTTCCAACCTCTTCTTTCTTCTCTTTAATCATGATCATGACTCGCAGCGCGCGGGCTCGCCTAGAAGAGACCAAACTCAGTCAGGCTTTGAGCGAATTAAAGGCGTCTCAGGAGCTCTGTGACCAACTGATTAGGGAAAAGGATGAAAACGAAATAGAATTCCTTAGTGTCCTTGACAGGAATAGCAAACTGAAAACAGAAATGGCTCAGTTATATATTCAACACACTGATGCCGTAGCAGCCCGGGACAGGCTCCAAGTTGTTGTGGACGGGTTCAGCCAGTGTAGCAATGAGTATGGACAAGCTCTTAGTCACAATTTTTTATTACAACAGCAGCTACATGAGGCTCAAAGTCAGATTGAACAACTTGAAACTACAAATTTAAACATCACTGCCTCGTTGAATCAAAGTCTATTCAATGAATTGGTGCCTGTTGCCCCATCAATGGTTACTGCAATAAACCCCTCTTACACAATAGATTTAACAGGTCATGATGATTCAAAAAAAACTTTTTTGCAAAAAAATACTACCGACTTCCAAATGAAAAACTACAAAGTGAAAAATAACTTAACTTTTGGAAGTCGGTGTCTTACGTAGGTACCATTTTTTTGCGATATGGACACCGACTTCCAAAAGTTAAGTTATTTTTCACTTTGTAGTTTTTCATTTGGAAGTCGGTAGTATTTTTTTGCAAAAAAGTTTTTTTATTTTTCCCTTTTTAGTTTTACCTACCTAATAGCAAGTTGTTTATTAAGGTCCATATAACTCCAGAATAGATTAACCGAATAATATGAAACTTGAACATAACCGGTGAAATGAGAGATCTGTGTACCCCTTTAGAGCGTACTGGCGTGATGTTATGTTATAAAATGGTATAAACAACAAACAGACATGTGATTGCAGCAATTCCGAGAGTTTTGCCGTTATTTATTGAAGAGTTCTGTTGTGTATCTCCGAAGTTCTTCATCAGACCTTCACCAAATTAAAATGGGACCAATTTCGAAACATACTCTTTCAAACAAAAAAAGAATTTTCAAAATCGGTCTACAATTGACAGAGATATCGATGAACATACACAAAAAAAAAAAAAAAAAAAAAAAAAAAAAAAAAAAAAAACATAAAGTCGAACATAGAACCTCCTCCTTTTTTTGTAAGTCGGTTAAAAATCAATTAAATCATTGAGGGTAGTTACTAGTAAAAATAAAATAAAAAAGTACATTAAAATTAACAAATACATAGTTAAAACCAAGAAAATGGTCAAAAAACAAAGCTTCTTCATCAAAAATGTAAAACTTAATAGAGAAAGATTGCATCTACTTAAACAGTTAGATATGTATTCATATAACTTAGAAAAAAGTACTAGGAAACACCAAACTGACACAGAAGACTTGCAGTATGAACTTGACCTACTACAGGAGAAACTTAGTTCTATGACCATCAAGTATACAGCCTCTGAAAACCAAATGAGGGAATATGTATTGGCAATGAATGAGCTGGTGAGCTCACAAACCAACAAATGTGATCAGTGTCAACCACCATCTGTTGAACCCACGCCGGACCATTCATTGACAATATGTGATGCCACCATACCGCAGTCTAGTGCCAGTTTGCCATTAGAAATTACTAACTGTTTGCCTAAAAATAATGTAAATACAGAAATAGTATTATTTTGTGATGAAATTGGAAAGGATCTAGGCCATTTGTTGACAAATAAATATCCAGGACACTCAATTATGAACTACTGTATGCCTGGTTGTTCCTTATTTGACATAGTGAAAAAAGTTATTAAATGTAATTTTAACCAGGATACTACATTATTAATATTTATTGGTAATAGGGGTAATGTGAACAAAGGAGAATTACTCCAACATTATAGATCTTTGTGCGACCTTAGTTTAAAACAAATTGTGATGTTCACTTTCCCATACAGCCAAAGTTTGCCACAGGAAGAAAACAATCTTAGATTTGAATTGAATAGGACATTACATAATTTAACTTATAGTAGTAATTTATTCCATTTAATTGACACTAACAATTATGTTGGTAATCACTTTTATTTGACAAAAGATATTTTTTTTACGGATAGGTACTTTCTTTCAAAGTATTATAAAAGACAGATAGCTGTGTCGCTATCATATTATTTTTCTATTACAGCCAAGAATTTGGCTAAACAACTTGTTTCTATTGAACAATGCCAAGAAATGTTATGTAATTCAGACAATAATTTGGAGTCAGTAATTGATATTGATAATAATTTAAATTACAAATTAGGACAATAGAGTCAACCTCTTGCAAAATTTTACAAAATGAAAATTGCAAAATAAAATCAAATAAAAGTTTTAATTCAGTAAATAGTATTAACCTGGTGCATCAAAATATTCAAGGCTTTATGAACAAAGATTTAGAAGTAGAATTGTTTATGAATTTTAACAGTATTGATATTCTTTGTATAACAGAACATTGGCTTAAAAGCCACCAGTTATTGTTCAATTTTACTAATCACCAGGTTGGTAGTTCATTCAGCAGAGTTAATGCTATACATGGTGGCTCCTTGATTTTAGTAAGTAACCAGCTTAAATTTAAAGACCGTAAGGATATTGTGAGCCTATCTGTTGAGCGGACAGTTGAAATAGCTTGTATAGAATTGGAGCAGTTTATTGTATTAAGTGTATACAGACCCCCTTCAGGATTGTATGACTGCTTTGAAAAGGTAATGGATGAAGTGTTACACAAGATTTGTAACACTAATAAATCCATTATAACTTGTGGTGATTTTAATGTTAATTTGTTGGAAAACTCAGGTTCTTGTAGTAAAATAATAAGTCTGTTTCAGTCCTACAATCTTGTAAACCTATTTTTGGAGCCCACAAGAATAACCCCTACTAGTGCCACATGCTTAGATAATATTTATACTACTGTTGTACCAGTCCACAAAGAAATTATAAATTTACTAGATTCTGATCATTGCGGGCAGAGGATTACTATACCAATCCAAAACAACAAAGTGGCTAAAAAGGATATCACTGTTAACCCCAAAACTGCAAGTCGCTTGAAAGCTTTTAAAGTTAAACTCATTGATAAATTACCAATTTTGCCAATTCATGCTGAACCTAATCAATCAAAATCAATATGATGATTTTTTTAGTTTATACTGTAAACAATTTAATTCCACCTTTATTCCCAAGACAATCTCCGTTAATGGTAATGCATCATTCAGTGATTGGGCTACCATTGGTATTCATAAAAGTAGAACACGGCTTTATGAGCTGTACGATGAAAGGACTTATGTAAACACTGCTGAATTTAATTTATATGTTAGAAATTATTCAAAATTATTTAAAAAAGTTTGTTTTTTGGCCAAGTCGCGTTATTTGAGTTCGAAGATTAAAAACAGTAGTAATGTTATTAAAACGACTTGGAATATTATTAATAGTGAAACGGGAGGATCTGGTAACCGAAATATTGACTACAGCCTGTCTATTAATGACAACATCATAAAATCAGACTCACAAGTCGCACTGGCCTTTGAAAATTTATTTTCAGATATTCCCGTTTCTACTACTAAATCCTTAAACTCATCACCTTCTGTTGCTGAGTCTTTGCTAAAAGAAAATGTTAATGTTTGCGATTCGGAATTTATTTTTGAACATATTACTTGTAGAGACATAATTAAAACCTTTCACACATTAAATGTTAAAAAGACTGCTGATCTGTGGGGTCATTCTGTTGAAGTCGCCAAGTCTATTATTGATATTGTCGCACCTAGTTTAGCTATTATCTTTAATAATTGTATCGACTGTGGGGAGTTTCCTGACCTAATGAAAAATAGTAAAATAATACCTTTGTTTAAATCAGGTAGTACATCAGACCCTACAAATTATAGACCTATTTCAGTACTACCTACTTTTAGTAAAATATTTGAGAAATTAATTTTAGAGCAATTGCAAAGATTTTTTAATAAACATAAATTATTACATAGCAAACAGTTCGGTTTTACAAGGGGTCGTTCAACTACTGATGCCGGTGTTGAGCTTTTGGGACATATTTATAATGCATGGGAGGATAAGTGCGATGCCTTGGGCATCTTTTGTGATTTGTCCAAGGCATTTGATTGTGTTCTTCATGAAACCCTAATCAGGAAACTCCGCCACTACGGGATCCGGAACAGCGCTCTGGATCTTCTTACTTCATACTTGAGTAATAGGATTCAGAGCGTTGACGTTAATGGAAAAAGATCTCCTGGATCTATAGTAGCAATGGGAGTCCCGCAGGGCTCGATTCTTGGTCCTTTCTTGTTTCTTATTTATATTAATGATTTGCCTTACCTCATAAAGGATAACCATAATATAGTGTTGTTTGCGGATGATACTTCACTTTTGTTTAAACTTAAACGTCAGCAGCTGGTTACTGACGATGTAAATAGCGCGATCTCAAATGTAGTTCACTGGTTCAATGTTAACAATTTACTTCTTAATGAAAAAAAAACGAAATGCATTAAGTTTACCCTACCTCACGTTAGGCAGGTGAAAACTGACGTGCTGATAAAGGGCGAAGAATTGAATCCTGAAAATAGCACAGTGTTCTTAGGTTTAACTTTGGATGCTAAGCTTCAGTGGGGCCCACATATAGATAAATTGTCAAAGAAGCTAAGCTCCGCAGCATATGCTGTTAGAAAAATTCGTAATTTAACGGACATAGAGACAGCCCGTTTAGTATACTTTAGCTATTTTCATAGTGTAATGTCGTACGGTATTCTGTTGTGGGGAAATGCCGCCGACATCCAGACTATCTTTGTTTTGCAGAAAAGAGCTGTTCGATCAATTTATAAATTAAGCCCGAGACACTCTCTCAGAGAGAAATTTAAGGAGATTAATGTAATGACTGTGCCTTCTCAGTATATTTATGAAAATCTTTTATATGCCCATAAAAATATAAAATTGTTTAAAAAATACAGTGATATCCATAATATAAATACTAGGAACAAACACAAATTTGTAATACCTACAACAAGGCTCAAGAAAATAGGTGGCTCGTTTAGATGTCAATGTGTGCGCTTTTATAATATGCTTCCAAGCCACGTACAAAATCTAAGTCTTAATAAATTTAAATCATTCATTAAACGTAAGTTGTGCCAAAAAGCGTTTTATAGCATTAAAGATTACGTTGAGGATAAAACGGCTTGGGAGTGAGCTGCTCCAATTAAATTAATTTAGTTTTTTTTTTTTGTTTAAATATTTTGCACCATGAATTTTGTTATTTTTAAAAAAAATTTTTTTTTTTTTTTGTTTGTTTTCTTGCATTGACAAGAATATTTACTTTTTAAAGTATTATATTATTTTATTTTAATTATTGTGAATGTGAAGACTATGTGGATCATTATTTTGTTTTTTAATTTATCTTAGTTTTTAATCATGGTCTGGCAGTTTGAGTAGTTTATGCGGCCTACCCGAATGTCCTTTCTTTGGTATTGTTCGTCGAATCTTTGAGCTCCTGAAATTCTGAGTTGAGCTGCTCGGTTATTGACAAATGCGTGCACTGACTGGACAGGTCCACTCAATCTGGCTGGTTCTTTCCTCAAAAGACCATTTCAGACATCAGTCTACATGGTCTTCACATGATCGAACCAAGATTTTGTCAGGACTTTAAAAGAGACTGTGACCTCTGAGTTTGTTTCGGCCTTTCTTCTCAGAGTAGTCAGATATGAAACGCCGATCTCATCTAGTTTTTAAAAAAAAATATGTTAGACATGTAAAAGCGTTAGTACAAACCAACTTACAGAAATAAAATCATTTATCATTTATCATTTATCATAACCACACGAACTTCATACTTTTGCGGAGCAAAGCAGCAAATACTATTGTAACTGTGGAACATTGAGAAAGGTGACGCAATTTCGTGAAAGCTCTAATTCAAAATTTAAATTAATATTGCATAACAGGGTATGGCAGTGGTGAACATTTTGCCCGTTCCGTTTCAGTAATGTCATTGGGGTCAGCCTCTTGCCACCAACCGGGCTAAAAATGGAAATGCCAGATTTTCAAAATACATAATTTTCCTTTGTTTAGTATTTGTTGTTATAGCGGCAACATAAATACATCATCAGTGAAAATCTCAACTGTCTGGCTATCACGGTTCATGAGATACAGCCTGGTGACAGACAGACAGGCATACAGACGGACAGAAGAGTCTTAGTAATATGGTCCTGTTGCTACTCTTTGGGTACGGAACCCTGAAACAGTCGTTCTCAAGACGTACACACATTTATAATATGCTGCTATTATACAAACTACTACTAAAACGTATTTATAGACAACAAAGACATTCAGACACATACCCTTTTAACTGATACTAACTCAACAGGAGGCTAAAACGTAACTTTAATAGCCCATTTTTTTCCCCTTAATTTTTTCACTTTTGATGCCTCAAAAATTAAGAAAAACAATGTTTAGCGAATCTTATCTTTTTCGTAAAAATATACATTTAATACGTGACAAGGTTTTAAATGATTTTATCTAATGTTATGTTAGGGAAGTATTTTTCTTCTGTAGGTACGTTTGAGGGTTCGTTTTGCAAATCTTGAATATATTAAAATGATTAATGATTAAAAAAATAAACCGAATTCTAAGCAAAACACTACAAAACGAAAAATAACCATATTTTCTGAAGTCGGTGTCTTTGGTACCTATTGTATTTCGTTTTTCGACACCGAATTCGAAATTGGAAAGGATCTAGGCCACTTGTTGACAACTAAATACCCAGGACACTCAATAATGAACTACTGTGTGCCTGGTTGTTCGTTATTTGACATAATGAAAAAAGTTATAAAATGCAATTTTAACCAGGAAACTACATTATTAATATTCATTGGTAATAGGGGTAATGTGAATAAAAGAGAATTACTACAACATTAAAGATCATTGAGCAACCATAGTTTAAAAAAAATTGTGATGTTCACATTCCCATACAGCCAAAGTTTGCCACAGGAAGAAAACAATTTTAGATCTGAAATTAATAGGACATTACATAATATAACATATAGTAATAATTTATTCCATTTAATTGACACTAACGATTATGTTGGTAATCACTTTTATTTGACAATAGATAGATTTTTCATGGATAGGTACTTACTTTCAAAGTATTCTAAACGACAGATAGCTGTGTCGCTATCATATTATTTTTATATTACAGCCAAGAATTTGGCTAAACAACTTACTTTTATTGAGCAATGCCAAGAAGTGTTTTTTAATTCAGCCAATAATTTGGTATCAGAAATTGGTATTGATAGTAATTTAAATTACAAATTAGGACAATAGGGACAACCTCTTGCAAAACTGTACATAACGAAAATTGCAAAAAAGTATCAAATAAAAGTTTAAAATCAGTAAATAGTATTAACCTGGTGCATCAAAATATTTAAGGATTTTTGAACAAAGATTTAGAAGTAGATTTATTTATGATTTTTTATAGCATTGATATTCTTTGTATAACAGAACATTGGCTTAAAAGCCACTAGTTATTGTTATAAATAATAATATAATGAAGGACGGGACGGTTGACATATGTCGGGCATGCCATCGTCCGGGAGAATCCATCAGGCATTTTGTCTCTGGTTGTTCTCGTCTGGCTAACGGCGAGTACTTACACAGGCATAACCAAGTGGCCAGGATTATTCACCAGCAACTTGCTTTGAAGTACAATCTAGTGGAATTGGAGGTCCCGTATTACAAGTATGTGCCCGACCCAGTTCTCGAAAATGACCATGTCACGTTGTACTGGGATCGGTCTATCATCACTGATAGGACTATTGCCAATAAGCCAGATATAGTGGTGATAGACCGATTAGCGCGCCGCACAATGATAATCGATGTCACGATCCCGCATGACGAGAACCTCGTGAAAGCTGAGAAAGAGAAACAAATCAAGTATCTCGACTTAGCACACGAGGTTGTCGACATGTGGAATGTGGACTCGGCGATCATTGTGCCGATTGTCGTTACTGCCAGCGGCCTGATGGCCAAGAGCCTCGACGACCATCTGTCGAGGCTGTCATTGGGCGGTTGGATCAAGGGTCTGATACAGAAGGCAGTACTCCTCGATACGGCTCGCATTGTGAGGAGGTTCCTGTCTCTGGAGCCCTAACCACCGGTAGCTTGGACCCTGTTCCCGATACCGGTTGGCCTCTATTTTTTATATTTTTAAATGTTTCTAAGTTTTCTTTTTTGAATATTTAAAAATGTAATATAATAAGAAAAAAGATAAATAAAAGAAATAAATATTACAATAATAAATACTAACTAATGTCATAAATACATAAATAATAATACATAATTATATGCAACTAAGACGGAATGGAAGACTCTTTCACTCTATTTTTAAAAACTGCAAGAGTTTGGCAGTCCCTAATATCAGGCGGTAACGAGTTCCACAACCGCACAGCGTGTACAGTAAAGGAGTAGGAGTATAAGTCGGTAGGGTGGGAAGGTGTTTCAAGGAGATGTTTAAGATGCAACCTGCAAAGTGCATCGGAAGGACGGGAGAAGGAGAAGCGGTCGCGGAGGTAGGAAGGCGTTTTAGGGTTGTGAAGGACGTTAAATAGCAGACACAAAATCCGAGAGTTCCTGCGAAGTCGAATAGGGAGCCACTTGAGCATTTTGCGAAAGCCTGAAACATGATCATACTTTTTGAGATTGAAAACAAAACGAATACATATATTTTGCAAACGCTCAAGTTTATTTAAAAGCTCCTCGGTGGCATCCAAACTTATTATTAATTGAATTTTGTTTTTAATTTTGATATTTTTTTTTTCTTGCAATGACAAGAATATTTACTTTTTAAATAATAAATAATAATAATAATCTTTTATTTGCAGACTTTAAAGTCCATATTGTTAGTAATTACATGACTTATTTAACTATTATTAGTAACACATACAATCAACGAGTACAACACAAATAGGGAAAAATAGTATTATACAATAGAAATAAAATAAACTAGATGGCCCTAACAGCTACTTATCCGACCTGGGTGTGCAGCCTAACCCATCGGCCAAGCATCGGGCAATCCCACCGGTCACTCAATGCCCTCAACATGCTGTGGGAGCTGACATCTGTTCTATGCCGGAGTGATGCGCATCGCTTTCGGATAATGGCATAGAAATCATCTACCCTTGCATCAGCGAACATACCCGATGCGCTACAAAATCGCGGCAGCCCCACAAGCATTCTGAATGCATTATTATATTGCACACGCAGAGCGCTGTATGCCTTCTGCGTATACTTGACCCAGAGGCTGCAGGTGTAGAATGTCTGACAATAGGCTCGAAAAAGCGTCATTTTAACTTCTAACGTACACCGTGCAAACCTCCGGGCCAGCATATTACTTCGAACAGACAGCGCCCTGCGCTCCCTCTCTATGTCTAGATCATCACATAGATCCTCAGTGACCCAGTGGCCCAAATATTTAAATTTTGAGACTCGCTTCAAGGGGATACCTGCTAACGAGACGCACGGCACATTTAAGTCTCTTCTAGCGCCAACATTAAAAACGACTAACTCACTCTTAGCGACGTTATACCCAAGGCCCTGAGTCACCGCGTAATCTTCACAAACCTTCAATAAACGTCTTAACGCACTGATTGATGGACTCAGCAAGACCATATCGTCCGCATAGCTGATGTTGTTCATAGCAACACCATCAACATGACAGCCAATGCCAGTATTGCTGAGCCCAACAATCAGCTGGTTTATAAACAAATTGAATAGGCGAGGGGAGGTGATTCCCCCTTGCCTCACCCCACATTCCAATTTATACTCTTCGGACAGAGTCCCTGCCCACCTAACATTGTTTACTTGGTTTTACTGGTTTACTTAAAGTATTTATTATTTTATTTTAATTATTGTGAATGTGAACTATACTGTGACTATGTGGATTTTTTTTTTGTTTTTTATTTTATCTTAGTTAGTTTTTAGGGTTCCGTACCCAAAGGGTAAAAACGGGACCCTATTACTGAGACTCCGCGGTCCGTCTGTCTGTCTGTCTGTCTGTCTGTCTGTCTGTCACCAGGCTGTATCTCATGAACCGTGATAGCTAGACAGTTGAAATTTTCATAGGTGATGTATATCTGTTGCCGCTACAACAACAAATACTAAAAACAAAATAAAATAAATATTTAAGGGGGGCTCCCATACATCAAACGTGATTTTTTTGCCGTTTTTTACGAAAATGGTACGGAACCCTTCGTGCGCGAGTCCGACTCGCACTTGGCCGGTTTTTTTTACTCATGGTCAGGCAGTTTGAGTAGTTTATGCGGCCTACCCGAATGTCCTTTCTTTGGTATTGTTCGTCGAATCGTTGAACTCCTGAAATTCTGAGTTGAGCTGCTCGGTTATTGACAAATGCGTGCACTGGCTGGACAGGTCCACTCAATCTGGCTGGTTCTTTCCTCAAAAGACCATTTCAGACATCAGTCTACATGGTCTTCACATGATCTAACCAAGATTTTGTCAGGACTTTCAAAGAGACTGTGACCTCTGAGTTTGTTTCGCAATAAATAGGAAACGCCGACCTCATCTAGTTTAAAAAAAAAATATGTTAGACATGTAAACGTATGTATGTGGACTACGAGAAAGCCTTCGATTCGATCGAGACTTGGGCTGTACTGCAGTCTCTCCAACGGTGCCAAATTGACTACCGGTACATCGAAGTGTTGAAGTGTTTATACAAAAACGCCACAATGTCAGTTCGACTTCAGGATCAGAGCTCTGAACCCGTCCTTCTGCAGCGAGGTGTGAGACAGGGAGACGTAATATCTCCGAAGCTCTTTACCGCTGCACTGGAAGATGTCTTCAAGGTTCTGGACTGGAGAGGGCTAGGCATTAACGTCAATGGCGAGTACATCACTCACCTTCGGTTTGCCGACGATATAGTGGTTATGGCTGAGACCATGGAGGACCTCAGTACAATGCTCGATGATCTCAGTAGAGCTTCCGAAAGAGTGGGTCTTAGGATGAACATGGACAAAACTAAGTTGATGTTGAATGCCCATGTTGCACCCGCTCCTATCAAGATTGGAGACTCTACACTCGAAGTTGTGGGCGACTATGTGTACCTGGGACAAACGATCCAATTGGGTAGGGCCAACTTCGAGAAAGAGGTAAACCGTCGAATCCGACTCGGCTGGGCAGCGTTTGGGAAGTTGCGCGGTATCTTCTCGTCCAACTTACCGCAGTGTCTGAAGACGAAAGTCTATGACCAGTGTGTGTTGCCAGTGATGACATATGGCTCTGAGACGTGGTCGCTTACAATGGGCCTTATCAGAAAGCTTACAGTCACTCAAAGGGCAATGGAGAGGGCTATGCTCGGAGTTTCCTTGCGTGATCGAATCAGAAACGTAGAGATCCGCAAGAGAACCAGGGTTACCGACATAGCCCGAAGAATTGCCAAACTTAAGTGGCAGTGGGCAGGGCACATTGCTCGCAGAACGGATGGCCGATGGGGCAGAAAGGTTCTGGAATGGCGACCGCGAACCGGAAGACGTTGCGTTGGAAGGCCTCCCACCAGGTGGACCGATGACCTGGTGAAGGTTGCGGGGATCCGCTGGTTACGAGATGCACGGGACCGGTCAATGTGGCGACGCTTGGGGGAGGCCTATGTCCAGCAGTGGACGTCTTTCGGCTGATATGATGATGATGATGAGACATGTAAAAAGCGTTTAAACAAACCAACTTACAGAAATAAAATCATTTATCATTTAACAAAGTTGAAATCTTTGATTTTAACCTTTTCTTTTTTTGTAATCCTGCATTAACTTATAATTATTTCTTGTATGTATATACATGTTTATGCAAATAAATATATTACTATCAGAATCTGAATGTAATATGAACAAAATGTGGCGCCAGATAAAGGTGCCACCCGCTCCGTACTATAATTCAATTTATTTACGTAAATAAATCAAAAAGTCACTAATCGTCCTTATCATTCTTCATAATAAAGTATAAGTTAGTTTACTGAAAATTAGTTTTTTGACCGTCAGGTAGATTAGTAAAAAACATCAGACAGTATTTTTTCTTTTGACTCGTAAACAATAAGTGACGACGATATAATGCGTTGAAATATCGTGTGACGTCACGTGTTAGTACAATTTATGCTCCCTTAGTGACGTCACAAGCCCCCACTCCTGAAATTGGATGCGCTTTAACTTTGTATTTTTTTAT
>CATKRY010000004.1:7500-50000 GCA_949775005.1 Orthosia gothica | reverse complement strand
AAAGAATTTGAAAAATTAACTATGTCCTGAATTCGAAAATATGGTATTCAAAATGTCAGTTTTTATCGTCTGGAACACAGGAGCTAGCCTGTTTAGTAATTACTATGCAAAAAACCTGGTCAAAATCGCACTTTTGGAGTCTGAAATATTTCGATTTTCGTTTCTTCGTACACCCCTAAGGTGGATTTTTAAGAATTTTGATATGATGATATTTAATGTTTCCTTCTTTTGCAGGGGTTCCCGGTACGTCGCGACCACGGGGAAGGTGTCAATAGACGCGGCTCGGCGAGATCCTGCTAGCTGTGGTATTTTCAGAATGATTGGTTGAAACGATTTTGTACAGTCAGCAAAAAACACGTTTTTCGGGAACACGGGCGGGTATTTTTTGACGTTTCCCGAGAGCTAGGCTCACGTGCGGGGTGTCAAAAGATGCGTCTCCGCGCGAGCTAACCGACTGTGCTGAAATAAAAACTTTTGATCGACAAAATTTTGTACTGTGGGCAAAAAACACGATTTTTATAGAAAGATTTGAAAAATTTTGTTTTTGCGAACCAAAACCAGGACTCGGACGCGCTAAACACTCGCCGGGACACAGGTAGGGGTCGCAGGTATCTGTTATGACTAAAACCAAAATTATTTGTCAGATAGAATTTTGAAGAGAGAAGTTTTAAAAATAAAGAATTTGAAAAATTAACTATGTCCTGAATTCGAAAATATGGTATTCAAAATGTCAGTTTTTATCGTCTGGAACACAGGAGCTAGCCTGTTTAGTAATTACTATGCAAAAAACCTGGTCAAAATCGCACTTTTGGAGTCTGAAATATTTCGATTTTCGTTTCTTCGTACACCCCTAAGGTGGATTTTTAAGAATTTTGATATGATGATATTTAATGTTTCCTTCTTTTGCAGGGGTTCCCGGTACGTCGCGACCACGGGGAAGGTGTCAATAGACGCGGCTCGGCGAGATCCTGCTAGCTGTGGTATTTTCAGAATGATTGGTTGAAACGATTTTGTACAGTCAGCAAAAAACACGTTTTTCGGGAACACGGGCGGGTATTTTTTGACGTTTCCCGAGAGCTAGGCTCACGTGCGGGGTGTCAAAAGATGCGTCTCCGCGCGAGCTAACCGACTGTGCTGAAATAAAAACTTTTGATCGACAAAATTTTGTACTGTGGGCAAAAAACACGATTTTTATAGAAAGATTTGAAAAATTTTGTTTTTGCGAACCAAAACCAGGACTCGGACGCGCTAAACACTCGCCGGGACACAGGTAGGGGTCGCAGGTATCTGTTATGACTAAAACCAAAATTATTTGTCAGATAGAATTTTGAAGAGAGAAGTTTTAAAAATAAAGAATTTGAAAAATTAACTATGTCCTGAATTCGAAAATATGGTATTCAAAATGTCAGTTTTTATCGTCTGGAACACAGGAGCTAGCCTGTTTAGTAATTACTATGCAAAAAACCTGGTCAAAATCGCACTTTTGGAGTCTGAAATATTTCGATTTTCGTTTCTTCGTACACCCCTAAGGTGGATTTTTAAGAATTTTGATATGATGATATTTAATGTTTCCTTCTTTTGCAGGGGTTCCCGGTACGTCGCGACCACGGGGAAGGTGTCAATAGACGCGGCTCGGCGAGATCCTGCTAGCTGTGGTATTTTCAGAATGATTGGTTGAAACGATTTTGTACAGTCAGCAAAAAACACGTTTTTCGGGAACACGGGCGGGTATTTTTTGACGTTTCCCGAGAGCTAGGCTCACGTGCGGGGTGTCAAAAGATGCGTCTCCGCGCGAGCTAACCGACTGTGCTGAAATAAAAACTTTTGATCGACAAAATTTTGTACTGTGGGCAAAAAACACGATTTTTATAGAAAGATTTGAAAAATTTTGTTTTTGCGAACCAAAACCAGGACTCGGACGCGCTAAACACTCGCCGGGACACAGGTAGGGGTCGCAGGTATCTGTTATGACTAAAACCAAAATTATTTGTCAGATAGAATTTTGAAGAGAGAAGTTTTAAAAATAAAGAATTTGAAAAATTAACTATGTCCTGAATTCGAAAATATGGTATTCAAAATGTCAGTTTTTATCGTCTGGAACACAGGAGCTAGCCTGTTTAGTAATTACTATGCAAAAAACCTGGTCAAAATCGCACTTTTGGAGTCTGAAATATTTCGATTTTCGTTTCTTCGTACACCCCTAAGGTGGATTTTTAAGAATTTTGATATGATGATATTTAATGTTTCCTTCTTTTGCAGGGGTTCCCGGTACGTCGCGACCACGGGGAAGGTGTCAATAGACGCGGCTCGGCGAGATCCTGCTAGCTGTGGTATTTTCAGAATGATTGGTTGAAACGATTTTGTACAGTCAGCAAAAAACACGTTTTTCGGGAACACGGGCGGGTATTTTTTGACGTTTCCCGAGAGCTAGGCTCACGTGCGGGGTGTCAAAAGATGCGTCTCCGCGCGAGCTAACCGACTGTGCTGAAATAAAAACTTTTGATCGACAAAATTTTGTACTGTGGGCAAAAAACACGATTTTTATAGAAAGATTTGAAAAATTTTGTTTTTGCGAACCAAAACCAGGACTCGGACGCGCTAAACACTCGCCGGGACACAGGTAGGGGTCGCAGGTATCTGTTATGACTAAAACCAAAATTATTTGTCAGATAGAATTTTGAAGAGAGAAGTTTTAAAAATAAAGAATTTGAAAAATTAACTATGTCCTGAATTCGAAAATATGGTATTCAAAATGTCAGTTTTTATCGTCTGGAACACAGGAGCTAGCCTGTTTAGTAATTACTATGCAAAAAACCTGGTCAAAATCGCACTTTTGGAGTCTGAAATATTTCGATTTTCGTTTCTTCGTACACCCCTAAGGTGGATTTTTAAGAATTTTGATATGATGATATTTAATGTTTCCTTCTTTTGCAGGGGTTCCCGGTACGTCGCGACCACGGGGAAGGTGTCAATAGACGCGGCTCGGCGAGATCCTGCTAGCTGTGGTATTTTCAGAATGATTGGTTGAAACGATTTTGTACAGTCAGCAAAAAACACGTTTTTCGGGAACACGGGCGGGTATTTTTTGACGTTTCCCGAGAGCTAGGCTCACGTGCGGGGTGTCAAAAGATGCGTCTCCGCGCGAGCTAACCGACTGTGCTGAAATAAAAACTTTTGATCGACAAAATTTTGTACTGTGGGCAAAAAACACGATTTTTATAGAAAGATTTGAAAAATTTTGTTTTTGCGAACCAAAACCAGGACTCGGACGCGCTAAACACTCGCCGGGACACAGGTAGGGGTCGCAGGTATCTGTTATGACTAAAACCAAAATTATTTGTCAGATAGAATTTTGAAGAGAGAAGTTTTAAAAATAAAGAATTTGAAAAATTAACTATGTCCTGAATTCGAAAATATGGTATTCAAAATGTCAGTTTTTATCGTCTGGAACACAGGAGCTAGCCTGTTTAGTAATTACTATGCAAAAAACCTGGTCAAAATCGCACTTTTGGAGTCTGAAATATTTCGATTTTCGTTTCTTCGTACACCCCTAAGGTGGATTTTTAAGAATTTTGATATGATGATATTTAATGTTTCCTTCTTTTGCAGGGGTTCCCGGTACGTCGCGACCACGGGGAAGGTGTCAATAGACGCGGCTCGGCGAGATCCTGCTAGCTGTGGTATTTTCAGAATGATTGGTTGAAACGATTTTGTACAGTCAGCAAAAAACACGTTTTTCGGGAACACGGGCGGGTATTTTTTGACGTTTCCCGAGAGCTAGGCTCACGTGCGGGGTGTCAAAAGATGCGTCTCCGCGCGAGCTAACCGACTGTGCTGAAATAAAAACTTTTGATCGACAAAATTTTGTACTGTGGGCAAAAAACACGATTTTTATAGAAAGATTTGAAAAATTTTGTTTTTGCGAACCAAAACCAGGACTCGGACGCGCTAAACACTCGCCGGGACACAGGTAGGGGTCGCAGGTATCTGTTATGACTAAAACCAAAATTATTTGTCAGATAGAATTTTGAAGAGAGAAGTTTTAAAAATAAAGAATTTGAAAAATTAACTATGTCCTGAATTCGAAAATATGGTATTCAAAATGTCAGTTTTTATCGTCTGGAACACAGGAGCTAGCCTGTTTAGTAATTACTATGCAAAAAACCTGGTCAAAATCGCACTTTTGGAGTCTGAAATATTTCGATTTTCGTTTCTTCGTACACCCCTAAGGTGGATTTTTAAGAATTTTGATATGATGATATTTAATGTTTCCTTCTTTTGCAGGGGTTCCCGGTACGTCGCGACCACGGGGAAGGTGTCAATAGACGCGGCTCGGCGAGATCCTGCTAGCTGTGGTATTTTCAGAATGATTGGTTGAAACGATTTTGTACAGTCAGCAAAAAACACGTTTTTCGGGAACACGGGCGGGTATTTTTTGACGTTTCCCGAGAGCTAGGCTCACGTGCGGGGTGTCAAAAGATGCGTCTCCGCGCGAGCTAACCGACTGTGCTGAAATAAAAACTTTTGATCGACAAAATTTTGTACTGTGGGCAAAAAACACGATTTTTATAGAAAGATTTGAAAAATTTTGTTTTTGCGAACCAAAACCAGGACTCGGACGCGCTAAACACTCGCCGGGACACAGGTAGGGGTCGCAGGTATCTGTTATGACTAAAACCAAAATTATTTGTCAGATAGAATTTTGAAGAGAGAAGTTTTAAAAATAAAGAATTTGAAAAATTAACTATGTCCTGAATTCGAAAATATGGTATTCAAAATGTCAGTTTTTATCGTCTGGAACACAGGAGCTAGCCTGTTTAGTAATTACTATGCAAAAAACCTGGTCAAAATCGCACTTTTGGAGTCTGAAATATTTCGATTTTCGTTTCTTCGTACACCCCTAAGGTGGATTTTTAAGAATTTTGATATGATGATATTTAATGTTTCCTTCTTTTGCAGGGGTTCCCGGTACGTCGCGACCACGGGGAAGGTGTCAATAGACGCGGCTCGGCGAGATCCTGCTAGCTGTGGTATTTTCAGAATGATTGGTTGAAACGATTTTGTACAGTCAGCAAAAAACACGTTTTTCGGGAACACGGGCGGGTATTTTTTGACGTTTCCCGAGAGCTAGGCTCACGTGCGGGGTGTCAAAAGATGCGTCTCCGCGCGAGCTAACCGACTGTGCTGAAATAAAAACTTTTGATCGACAAAATTTTGTACTGTGGGCAAAAAACACGATTTTTATAGAAAGATTTGAAAAATTTTGTTTTTGCGAACCAAAACCAGGACTCGGACGCGCTAAACACTCGCCGGGACACAGGTAGGGGTCGCAGGTATCTGTTATGACTAAAACCAAAATTATTTGTCAGATAGAATTTTGAAGAGAGAAGTTTTAAAAATAAAGAATTTGAAAAATTAACTATGTCCTGAATTCGAAAATATGGTATTCAAAATGTCAGTTTTTATCGTCTGGAACACAGGAGCTAGCCTGTTTAGTAATTACTATGCAAAAAACCTGGTCAAAATCGCACTTTTGGAGTCTGAAATATTTCGATTTTCGTTTCTTCGTACACCCCTAAGGTGGATTTTTAAGAATTTTGATATGATGATATTTAATGTTTCCTTCTTTTGCAGGGGTTCCCGGTACGTCGCGACCACGGGGAAGGTGTCAATAGACGCGGCTCGGCGAGATCCTGCTAGCTGTGGTATTTTCAGAATGATTGGTTGAAACGATTTTGTACAGTCAGCAAAAAACACGTTTTTCGGGAACACGGGCGGGTATTTTTTGACGTTTCCCGAGAGCTAGGCTCACGTGCGGGGTGTCAAAAGATGCGTCTCCGCGCGAGCTAACCGACTGTGCTGAAATAAAAACTTTTGATCGACAAAATTTTGTACTGTGGGCAAAAAACACGATTTTTATAGAAAGATTTGAAAAATTTTGTTTTTGCGAACCAAAACCAGGACTCGGACGCGCTAAACACTCGCCGGGACACAGGTAGGGGTCGCAGGTATCTGTTATGACTAAAACCAAAATTATTTGTCAGATAGAATTTTGAAGAGAGAAGTTTTAAAAATAAAGAATTTGAAAAATTAACTATGTCCTGAATTCGAAAATATGGTATTCAAAATGTCAGTTTTTATCGTCTGGAACACAGGAGCTAGCCTGTTTAGTAATTACTATGCAAAAAACCTGGTCAAAATCGCACTTTTGGAGTCTGAAATATTTCGATTTTCGTTTCTTCGTACACCCCTAAGGTGGATTTTTAAGAATTTTGATATGATGATATTTAATGTTTCCTTCTTTTGCAGGGGTTCCCGGTACGTCGCGACCACGGGGAAGGTGTCAATAGACGCGGCTCGGCGAGATCCTGCTAGCTGTGGTATTTTCAGAATGATTGGTTGAAACGATTTTGTACAGTCAGCAAAAAACACGTTTTTCGGGAACACGGGCGGGTATTTTTTGACGTTTCCCGAGAGCTAGGCTCACGTGCGGGGTGTCAAAAGATGCGTCTCCGCGCGAGCTAACCGACTGTGCTGAAATAAAAACTTTTGATCGACAAAATTTTGTACTGTGGGCAAAAAACACGATTTTTATAGAAAGATTTGAAAAATTTTGTTTTTGCGAACCAAAACCAGGACTCGGACGCGCTAAACACTCGCCGGGACACAGGTAGGGGTCGCAGGTATCTGTTATGACTAAAACCAAAATTATTTGTCAGATAGAATTTTGAAGAGAGAAGTTTTAAAAATAAAGAATTTGAAAAATTAACTATGTCCTGAATTCGAAAATATGGTATTCAAAATGTCAGTTTTTATCGTCTGGAACACAGGAGCTAGCCTGTTTAGTAATTACTATGCAAAAAACCTGGTCAAAATCGCACTTTTGGAGTCTGAAATATTTCGATTTTCGTTTCTTCGTACACCCCTAAGGTGGATTTTTAAGAATTTTGATATGATGATATTTAATGTTTCCTTCTTTTGCAGGGGTTCCCGGTACGTCGCGACCACGGGGAAGGTGTCAATAGACGCGGCTCGGCGAGATCCTGCTAGCTGTGGTATTTTCAGAATGATTGGTTGAAACGATTTTGTACAGTCAGCAAAAAACACGTTTTTCGGGAACACGGGCGGGTATTTTTTGACGTTTCCCGAGAGCTAGGCTCACGTGCGGGGTGTCAAAAGATGCGTCTCCGCGCGAGCTAACCGACTGTGCTGAAATAAAAACTTTTGATCGACAAAATTTTGTACTGTGGGCAAAAAACACGATTTTTATAGAAAGATTTGAAAAATTTTGTTTTTGCGAACCAAAACCAGGACTCGGACGCGCTAAACACTCGCCGGGACACAGGTAGGGGTCGCAGGTATCTGTTATGACTAAAACCAAAATTATTTGTCAGATAGAATTTTGAAGAGAGAAGTTTTAAAAATAAAGAATTTGAAAAATTAACTATGTCCTGAATTCGAAAATATGGTATTCAAAATGTCAGTTTTTATCGTCTGGAACACAGGAGCTAGCCTGTTTAGTAATTACTATGCAAAAAACCTGGTCAAAATCGCACTTTTGGAGTCTGAAATATTTCGATTTTCGTTTCTTCGTACACCCCTAAGGTGGATTTTTAAGAATTTTGATATGATGATATTTAATGTTTCCTTCTTTTGCAGGGGTTCCCGGTACGTCGCGACCACGGGGAAGGTGTCAATAGACGCGGCTCGGCGAGATCCTGCTAGCTGTGGTATTTTCAGAATGATTGGTTGAAACGATTTTGTACAGTCAGCAAAAAACACGTTTTTCGGGAACACGGGCGGGTATTTTTTGACGTTTCCCGAGAGCTAGGCTCACGTGCGGGGTGTCAAAAGATGCGTCTCCGCGCGAGCTAACCGACTGTGCTGAAATAAAAACTTTTGATCGACAAAATTTTGTACTGTGGGCAAAAAACACGATTTTTATAGAAAGATTTGAAAAATTTTGTTTTTGCGAACCAAAACCAGGACTCGGACGCGCTAAACACTCGCCGGGACACAGGTAGGGGTCGCAGGTATCTGTTATGACTAAAACCAAAATTATTTGTCAGATAGAATTTTGAAGAGAGAAGTTTTAAAAATAAAGAATTTGAAAAATTAACTATGTCCTGAATTCGAAAATATGGTATTCAAAATGTCAGTTTTTATCGTCTGGAACACAGGAGCTAGCCTGTTTAGTAATTACTATGCAAAAAACCTGGTCAAAATCGCACTTTTGGAGTCTGAAATATTTCGATTTTCGTTTCTTCGTACACCCCTAAGGTGGATTTTTAAGAATTTTGATATGATGATATTTAATGTTTCCTTCTTTTGCAGGGGTTCCCGGTACGTCGCGACCACGGGGAAGGTGTCAATAGACGCGGCTCGGCGAGATCCTGCTAGCTGTGGTATTTTCAGAATGATTGGTTGAAACGATTTTGTACAGTCAGCAAAAAACACGTTTTTCGGGAACACGGGCGGGTATTTTTTGACGTTTCCCGAGAGCTAGGCTCACGTGCGGGGTGTCAAAAGATGCGTCTCCGCGCGAGCTAACCGACTGTGCTGAAATAAAAACTTTTGATCGACAAAATTTTGTACTGTGGGCAAAAAACACGATTTTTATAGAAAGATTTGAAAAATTTTGTTTTTGCGAACCAAAACCAGGACTCGGACGCGCTAAACACTCGCCGGGACACAGGTAGGGGTCGCAGGTATCTGTTATGACTAAAACCAAAATTATTTGTCAGATAGAATTTTGAAGAGAGAAGTTTTAAAAATAAAGAATTTGAAAAATTAACTATGTCCTGAATTCGAAAATATGGTATTCAAAATGTCAGTTTTTATCGTCTGGAACACAGGAGCTAGCCTGTTTAGTAATTACTATGCAAAAAACCTGGTCAAAATCGCACTTTTGGAGTCTGAAATATTTCGATTTTCGTTTCTTCGTACACCCCTAAGGTGGATTTTTAAGAATTTTGATATGATGATATTTAATGTTTCCTTCTTTTGCAGGGGTTCCCGGTACGTCGCGACCACGGGGAAGGTGTCAATAGACGCGGCTCGGCGAGATCCTGCTAGCTGTGGTATTTTCAGAATGATTGGTTGAAACGATTTTGTACAGTCAGCAAAAAACACGTTTTTCGGGAACACGGGCGGGTATTTTTTGACGTTTCCCGAGAGCTAGGCTCACGTGCGGGGTGTCAAAAGATGCGTCTCCGCGCGAGCTAACCGACTGTGCTGAAATAAAAACTTTTGATCGACAAAATTTTGTACTGTGGGCAAAAAACACGATTTTTATAGAAAGATTTGAAAAATTTTGTTTTTGCGAACCAAAACCAGGACTCGGACGCGCTAAACACTCGCCGGGACACAGGTAGGGGTCGCAGGTATCTGTTATGACTAAAACCAAAATTATTTGTCAGATAGAATTTTGAAGAGAGAAGTTTTAAAAATAAAGAATTTGAAAAATTAACTATGTCCTGAATTCGAAAATATGGTATTCAAAATGTCAGTTTTTATCGTCTGGAACACAGGAGCTAGCCTGTTTAGTAATTACTATGCAAAAAACCTGGTCAAAATCGCACTTTTGGAGTCTGAAATATTTCGATTTTCGTTTCTTCGTACACCCCTAAGGTGGATTTTTAAGAATTTTGATATGATGATATTTAATGTTTCCTTCTTTTGCAGGGGTTCCCGGTACGTCGCGACCACGGGGAAGGTGTCAATAGACGCGGCTCGGCGAGATCCTGCTAGCTGTGGTATTTTCAGAATGATTGGTTGAAACGATTTTGTACAGTCAGCAAAAAACACGTTTTTCGGGAACACGGGCGGGTATTTTTTGACGTTTCCCGAGAGCTAGGCTCACGTGCGGGGTGTCAAAAGATGCGTCTCCGCGCGAGCTAACCGACTGTGCTGAAATAAAAACTTTTGATCGACAAAATTTTGTACTGTGGGCAAAAAACACGATTTTTATAGAAAGATTTGAAAAATTTTGTTTTTGCGAACCAAAACCAGGACTCGGACGCGCTAAACACTCGCCGGGACACAGGTAGGGGTCGCAGGTATCTGTTATGACTAAAACCAAAATTATTTGTCAGATAGAATTTTGAAGAGAGAAGTTTTAAAAATAAAGAATTTGAAAAATTAACTATGTCCTGAATTCGAAAATATGGTATTCAAAATGTCAGTTTTTATCGTCTGGAACACAGGAGCTAGCCTGTTTAGTAATTACTATGCAAAAAACCTGGTCAAAATCGCACTTTTGGAGTCTGAAATATTTCGATTTTCGTTTCTTCGTACACCCCTAAGGTGGATTTTTAAGAATTTTGATATGATGATATTTAATGTTTCCTTCTTTTGCAGGGGTTCCCGGTACGTCGCGACCACGGGGAAGGTGTCAATAGACGCGGCTCGGCGAGATCCTGCTAGCTGTGGTATTTTCAGAATGATTGGTTGAAACGATTTTGTACAGTCAGCAAAAAACACGTTTTTCGGGAACACGGGCGGGTATTTTTTGACGTTTCCCGAGAGCTAGGCTCACGTGCGGGGTGTCAAAAGATGCGTCTCCGCGCGAGCTAACCGACTGTGCTGAAATAAAAACTTTTGATCGACAAAATTTTGTACTGTGGGCAAAAAACACGATTTTTATAGAAAGATTTGAAAAATTTTGTTTTTGCGAACCAAAACCAGGACTCGGACGCGCTAAACACTCGCCGGGACACAGGTAGGGGTCGCAGGTATCTGTTATGACTAAAACCAAAATTATTTGTCAGATAGAATTTTGAAGAGAGAAGTTTTAAAAATAAAGAATTTGAAAAATTAACTATGTCCTGAATTCGAAAATATGGTATTCAAAATGTCAGTTTTTATCGTCTGGAACACAGGAGCTAGCCTGTTTAGTAATTACTATGCAAAAAACCTGGTCAAAATCGCACTTTTGGAGTCTGAAATATTTCGATTTTCGTTTCTTCGTACACCCCTAAGGTGGATTTTTAAGAATTTTGATATGATGATATTTAATGTTTCCTTCTTTTGCAGGGGTTCCCGGTACGTCGCGACCACGGGGAAGGTGTCAATAGACGCGGCTCGGCGAGATCCTGCTAGCTGTGGTATTTTCAGAATGATTGGTTGAAACGATTTTGTACAGTCAGCAAAAAACACGTTTTTCGGGAACACGGGCGGGTATTTTTTGACGTTTCCCGAGAGCTAGGCTCACGTGCGGGGTGTCAAAAGATGCGTCTCCGCGCGAGCTAACCGACTGTGCTGAAATAAAAACTTTTGATCGACAAAATTTTGTACTGTGGGCAAAAAACACGATTTTTATAGAAAGATTTGAAAAATTTTGTTTTTGCGAACCAAAACCAGGACTCGGACGCGCTAAACACTCGCCGGGACACAGGTAGGGGTCGCAGGTATCTGTTATGACTAAAACCAAAATTATTTGTCAGATAGAATTTTGAAGAGAGAAGTTTTAAAAATAAAGAATTTGAAAAATTAACTATGTCCTGAATTCGAAAATATGGTATTCAAAATGTCAGTTTTTATCGTCTGGAACACAGGAGCTAGCCTGTTTAGTAATTACTATGCAAAAAACCTGGTCAAAATCGCACTTTTGGAGTCTGAAATATTTCGATTTTCGTTTCTTCGTACACCCCTAAGGTGGATTTTTAAGAATTTTGATATGATGATATTTAATGTTTCCTTCTTTTGCAGGGGTTCCCGGTACGTCGCGACCACGGGGAAGGTGTCAATAGACGCGGCTCGGCGAGATCCTGCTAGCTGTGGTATTTTCAGAATGATTGGTTGAAACGATTTTGTACAGTCAGCAAAAAACACGTTTTTCGGGAACACGGGCGGGTATTTTTTGACGTTTCCCGAGAGCTAGGCTCACGTGCGGGGTGTCAAAAGATGCGTCTCCGCGCGAGCTAACCGACTGTGCTGAAATAAAAACTTTTGATCGACAAAATTTTGTACTGTGGGCAAAAAACACGATTTTTATAGAAAGATTTGAAAAATTTTGTTTTTGCGAACCAAAACCAGGACTCGGACGCGCTAAACACTCGCCGGGACACAGGTAGGGGTCGCAGGTATCTGTTATGACTAAAACCAAAATTATTTGTCAGATAGAATTTTGAAGAGAGAAGTTTTAAAAATAAAGAATTTGAAAAATTAACTATGTCCTGAATTCGAAAATATGGTATTCAAAATGTCAGTTTTTATCGTCTGGAACACAGGAGCTAGCCTGTTTAGTAATTACTATGCAAAAAACCTGGTCAAAATCGCACTTTTGGAGTCTGAAATATTTCGATTTTCGTTTCTTCGTACACCCCTAAGGTGGATTTTTAAGAATTTTGATATGATGATATTTAATGTTTCCTTCTTTTGCAGGGGTTCCCGGTACGTCGCGACCACGGGGAAGGTGTCAATAGACGCGGCTCGGCGAGATCCTGCTAGCTGTGGTATTTTCAGAATGATTGGTTGAAACGATTTTGTACAGTCAGCAAAAAACACGTTTTTCGGGAACACGGGCGGGTATTTTTTGACGTTTCCCGAGAGCTAGGCTCACGTGCGGGGTGTCAAAAGATGCGTCTCCGCGCGAGCTAACCGACTGTGCTGAAATAAAAACTTTTGATCGACAAAATTTTGTACTGTGGGCAAAAAACACGATTTTTATAGAAAGATTTGAAAAATTTTGTTTTTGCGAACCAAAACCAGGACTCGGACGCGCTAAACACTCGCCGGGACACAGGTAGGGGTCGCAGGTATCTGTTATGACTAAAACCAAAATTATTTGTCAGATAGAATTTTGAAGAGAGAAGTTTTAAAAATAAAGAATTTGAAAAATTAACTATGTCCTGAATTCGAAAATATGGTATTCAAAATGTCAGTTTTTATCGTCTGGAACACAGGAGCTAGCCTGTTTAGTAATTACTATGCAAAAAACCTGGTCAAAATCGCACTTTTGGAGTCTGAAATATTTCGATTTTCGTTTCTTCGTACACCCCTAAGGTGGATTTTTAAGAATTTTGATATGATGATATTTAATGTTTCCTTCTTTTGCAGGGGTTCCCGGTACGTCGCGACCACGGGGAAGGTGTCAATAGACGCGGCTCGGCGAGATCCTGCTAGCTGTGGTATTTTCAGAATGATTGGTTGAAACGATTTTGTACAGTCAGCAAAAAACACGTTTTTCGGGAACACGGGCGGGTATTTTTTGACGTTTCCCGAGAGCTAGGCTCACGTGCGGGGTGTCAAAAGATGCGTCTCCGCGCGAGCTAACCGACTGTGCTGAAATAAAAACTTTTGATCGACAAAATTTTGTACTGTGGGCAAAAAACACGATTTTTATAGAAAGATTTGAAAAATTTTGTTTTTGCGAACCAAAACCAGGACTCGGACGCGCTAAACACTCGCCGGGACACAGGTAGGGGTCGCAGGTATCTGTTATGACTAAAACCAAAATTATTTGTCAGATAGAATTTTGAAGAGAGAAGTTTTAAAAATAAAGAATTTGAAAAATTAACTATGTCCTGAATTCGAAAATATGGTATTCAAAATGTCAGTTTTTATCGTCTGGAACACAGGAGCTAGCCTGTTTAGTAATTACTATGCAAAAAACCTGGTCAAAATCGCACTTTTGGAGTCTGAAATATTTCGATTTTCGTTTCTTCGTACACCCCTAAGGTGGATTTTTAAGAATTTTGATATGATGATATTTAATGTTTCCTTCTTTTGCAGGGGTTCCCGGTACGTCGCGACCACGGGGAAGGTGTCAATAGACGCGGCTCGGCGAGATCCTGCTAGCTGTGGTATTTTCAGAATGATTGGTTGAAACGATTTTGTACAGTCAGCAAAAAACACGTTTTTCGGGAACACGGGCGGGTATTTTTTGACGTTTCCCGAGAGCTAGGCTCACGTGCGGGGTGTCAAAAGATGCGTCTCCGCGCGAGCTAACCGACTGTGCTGAAATAAAAACTTTTGATCGACAAAATTTTGTACTGTGGGCAAAAAACACGATTTTTATAGAAAGATTTGAAAAATTTTGTTTTTGCGAACCAAAACCAGGACTCGGACGCGCTAAACACTCGCCGGGACACAGGTAGGGGTCGCAGGTATCTGTTATGACTAAAACCAAAATTATTTGTCAGATAGAATTTTGAAGAGAGAAGTTTTAAAAATAAAGAATTTGAAAAATTAACTATGTCCTGAATTCGAAAATATGGTATTCAAAATGTCAGTTTTTATCGTCTGGAACACAGGAGCTAGCCTGTTTAGTAATTACTATGCAAAAAACCTGGTCAAAATCGCACTTTTGGAGTCTGAAATATTTCGATTTTCGTTTCTTCGTACACCCCTAAGGTGGATTTTTAAGAATTTTGATATGATGATATTTAATGTTTCCTTCTTTTGCAGGGGTTCCCGGTACGTCGCGACCACGGGGAAGGTGTCAATAGACGCGGCTCGGCGAGATCCTGCTAGCTGTGGTATTTTCAGAATGATTGGTTGAAACGATTTTGTACAGTCAGCAAAAAACACGTTTTTCGGGAACACGGGCGGGTATTTTTTGACGTTTCCCGAGAGCTAGGCTCACGTGCGGGGTGTCAAAAGATGCGTCTCCGCGCGAGCTAACCGACTGTGCTGAAATAAAAACTTTTGATCGACAAAATTTTGTACTGTGGGCAAAAAACACGATTTTTATAGAAAGATTTGAAAAATTTTGTTTTTGCGAACCAAAACCAGGACTCGGACGCGCTAAACACTCGCCGGGACACAGGTAGGGGTCGCAGGTATCTGTTATGACTAAAACCAAAATTATTTGTCAGATAGAATTTTGAAGAGAGAAGTTTTAAAAATAAAGAATTTGAAAAATTAACTATGTCCTGAATTCGAAAATATGGTATTCAAAATGTCAGTTTTTATCGTCTGGAACACAGGAGCTAGCCTGTTTAGTAATTACTATGCAAAAAACCTGGTCAAAATCGCACTTTTGGAGTCTGAAATATTTCGATTTTCGTTTCTTCGTACACCCCTAAGGTGGATTTTTAAGAATTTTGATATGATGATATTTAATGTTTCCTTCTTTTGCAGGGGTTCCCGGTACGTCGCGACCACGGGGAAGGTGTCAATAGACGCGGCTCGGCGAGATCCTGCTAGCTGTGGTATTTTCAGAATGATTGGTTGAAACGATTTTGTACAGTCAGCAAAAAACACGTTTTTCGGGAACACGGGCGGGTATTTTTTGACGTTTCCCGAGAGCTAGGCTCACGTGCGGGGTGTCAAAAGATGCGTCTCCGCGCGAGCTAACCGACTGTGCTGAAATAAAAACTTTTGATCGACAAAATTTTGTACTGTGGGCAAAAAACACGATTTTTATAGAAAGATTTGAAAAATTTTGTTTTTGCGAACCAAAACCAGGACTCGGACGCGCTAAACACTCGCCGGGACACAGGTAGGGGTCGCAGGTATCTGTTATGACTAAAACCAAAATTATTTGTCAGATAGAATTTTGAAGAGAGAAGTTTTAAAAATAAAGAATTTGAAAAATTAACTATGTCCTGAATTCGAAAATATGGTATTCAAAATGTCAGTTTTTATCGTCTGGAACACAGGAGCTAGCCTGTTTAGTAATTACTATGCAAAAAACCTGGTCAAAATCGCACTTTTGGAGTCTGAAATATTTCGATTTTCGTTTCTTCGTACACCCCTAAGGTGGATTTTTAAGAATTTTGATATGATGATATTTAATGTTTCCTTCTTTTGCAGGGGTTCCCGGTACGTCGCGACCACGGGGAAGGTGTCAATAGACGCGGCTCGGCGAGATCCTGCTAGCTGTGGTATTTTCAGAATGATTGGTTGAAACGATTTTGTACAGTCAGCAAAAAACACGTTTTTCGGGAACACGGGCGGGTATTTTTTGACGTTTCCCGAGAGCTAGGCTCACGTGCGGGGTGTCAAAAGATGCGTCTCCGCGCGAGCTAACCGACTGTGCTGAAATAAAAACTTTTGATCGACAAAATTTTGTACTGTGGGCAAAAAACACGATTTTTATAGAAAGATTTGAAAAATTTTGTTTTTGCGAACCAAAACCAGGACTCGGACGCGCTAAACACTCGCCGGGACACAGGTAGGGGTCGCAGGTATCTGTTATGACTAAAACCAAAATTATTTGTCAGATAGAATTTTGAAGAGAGAAGTTTTAAAAATAAAGAATTTGAAAAATTAACTATGTCCTGAATTCGAAAATATGGTATTCAAAATGTCAGTTTTTATCGTCTGGAACACAGGAGCTAGCCTGTTTAGTAATTACTATGCAAAAAACCTGGTCAAAATCGCACTTTTGGAGTCTGAAATATTTCGATTTTCGTTTCTTCGTACACCCCTAAGGTGGATTTTTAAGAATTTTGATATGATGATATTTAATGTTTCCTTCTTTTGCAGGGGTTCCCGGTACGTCGCGACCACGGGGAAGGTGTCAATAGACGCGGCTCGGCGAGATCCTGCTAGCTGTGGTATTTTCAGAATGATTGGTTGAAACGATTTTGTACAGTCAGCAAAAAACACGTTTTTCGGGAACACGGGCGGGTATTTTTTGACGTTTCCCGAGAGCTAGGCTCACGTGCGGGGTGTCAAAAGATGCGTCTCCGCGCGAGCTAACCGACTGTGCTGAAATAAAAACTTTTGATCGACAAAATTTTGTACTGTGGGCAAAAAACACGATTTTTATAGAAAGATTTGAAAAATTTTGTTTTTGCGAACCAAAACCAGGACTCGGACGCGCTAAACACTCGCCGGGACACAGGTAGGGGTCGCAGGTATCTGTTATGACTAAAACCAAAATTATTTGTCAGATAGAATTTTGAAGAGAGAAGTTTTAAAAATAAAGAATTTGAAAAATTAACTATGTCCTGAATTCGAAAATATGGTATTCAAAATGTCAGTTTTTATCGTCTGGAACACAGGAGCTAGCCTGTTTAGTAATTACTATGCAAAAAACCTGGTCAAAATCGCACTTTTGGAGTCTGAAATATTTCGATTTTCGTTTCTTCGTACACCCCTAAGGTGGATTTTTAAGAATTTTGATATGATGATATTTAATGTTTCCTTCTTTTGCAGGGGTTCCCGGTACGTCGCGACCACGGGGAAGGTGTCAATAGACGCGGCTCGGCGAGATCCTGCTAGCTGTGGTATTTTCAGAATGATTGGTTGAAACGATTTTGTACAGTCAGCAAAAAACACGTTTTTCGGGAACACGGGCGGGTATTTTTTGACGTTTCCCGAGAGCTAGGCTCACGTGCGGGGTGTCAAAAGATGCGTCTCCGCGCGAGCTAACCGACTGTGCTGAAATAAAAACTTTTGATCGACAAAATTTTGTACTGTGGGCAAAAAACACGATTTTTATAGAAAGATTTGAAAAATTTTGTTTTTGCGAACCAAAACCAGGACTCGGACGCGCTAAACACTCGCCGGGACACAGGTAGGGGTCGCAGGTATCTGTTATGACTAAAACCAAAATTATTTGTCAGATAGAATTTTGAAGAGAGAAGTTTTAAAAATAAAGAATTTGAAAAATTAACTATGTCCTGAATTCGAAAATATGGTATTCAAAATGTCAGTTTTTATCGTCTGGAACACAGGAGCTAGCCTGTTTAGTAATTACTATGCAAAAAACCTGGTCAAAATCGCACTTTTGGAGTCTGAAATATTTCGATTTTCGTTTCTTCGTACACCCCTAAGGTGGATTTTTAAGAATTTTGATATGATGATATTTAATGTTTCCTTCTTTTGCAGGGGTTCCCGGTACGTCGCGACCACGGGGAAGGTGTCAATAGACGCGGCTCGGCGAGATCCTGCTAGCTGTGGTATTTTCAGAATGATTGGTTGAAACGATTTTGTACAGTCAGCAAAAAACACGTTTTTCGGGAACACGGGCGGGTATTTTTTGACGTTTCCCGAGAGCTAGGCTCACGTGCGGGGTGTCAAAAGATGCGTCTCCGCGCGAGCTAACCGACTGTGCTGAAATAAAAACTTTTGATCGACAAAATTTTGTACTGTGGGCAAAAAACACGATTTTTATAGAAAGATTTGAAAAATTTTGTTTTTGCGAACCAAAACCAGGACTCGGACGCGCTAAACACTCGCCGGGACACAGGTAGGGGTCGCAGGTATCTGTTATGACTAAAACCAAAATTATTTGTCAGATAGAATTTTGAAGAGAGAAGTTTTAAAAATAAAGAATTTGAAAAATTAACTATGTCCTGAATTCGAAAATATGGTATTCAAAATGTCAGTTTTTATCGTCTGGAACACAGGAGCTAGCCTGTTTAGTAATTACTATGCAAAAAACCTGGTCAAAATCGCACTTTTGGAGTCTGAAATATTTCGATTTTCGTTTCTTCGTACACCCCTAAGGTGGATTTTTAAGAATTTTGATATGATGATATTTAATGTTTCCTTCTTTTGCAGGGGTTCCCGGTACGTCGCGACCACGGGGAAGGTGTCAATAGACGCGGCTCGGCGAGATCCTGCTAGCTGTGGTATTTTCAGAATGATTGGTTGAAACGATTTTGTACAGTCAGCAAAAAACACGTTTTTCGGGAACACGGGCGGGTATTTTTTGACGTTTCCCGAGAGCTAGGCTCACGTGCGGGGTGTCAAAAGATGCGTCTCCGCGCGAGCTAACCGACTGTGCTGAAATAAAAACTTTTGATCGACAAAATTTTGTACTGTGGGCAAAAAACACGATTTTTATAGAAAGATTTGAAAAATTTTGTTTTTGCGAACCAAAACCAGGACTCGGACGCGCTAAACACTCGCCGGGACACAGGTAGGGGTCGCAGGTATCTGTTATGACTAAAACCAAAATTATTTGTCAGATAGAATTTTGAAGAGAGAAGTTTTAAAAATAAAGAATTTGAAAAATTAACTATGTCCTGAATTCGAAAATATGGTATTCAAAATGTCAGTTTTTATCGTCTGGAACACAGGAGCTAGCCTGTTTAGTAATTACTATGCAAAAAACCTGGTCAAAATCGCACTTTTGGAGTCTGAAATATTTCGATTTTCGTTTCTTCGTACACCCCTAAGGTGGATTTTTAAGAATTTTGATATGATGATATTTAATGTTTCCTTCTTTTGCAGGGGTTCCCGGTACGTCGCGACCACGGGGAAGGTGTCAATAGACGCGGCTCGGCGAGATCCTGCTAGCTGTGGTATTTTCAGAATGATTGGTTGAAACGATTTTGTACAGTCAGCAAAAAACACGTTTTTCGGGAACACGGGCGGGTATTTTTTGACGTTTCCCGAGAGCTAGGCTCACGTGCGGGGTGTCAAAAGATGCGTCTCCGCGCGAGCTAACCGACTGTGCTGAAATAAAAACTTTTGATCGACAAAATTTTGTACTGTGGGCAAAAAACACGATTTTTATAGAAAGATTTGAAAAATTTTGTTTTTGCGAACCAAAACCAGGACTCGGACGCGCTAAACACTCGCCGGGACACAGGTAGGGGTCGCAGGTATCTGTTATGACTAAAACCAAAATTATTTGTCAGATAGAATTTTGAAGAGAGAAGTTTTAAAAATAAAGAATTTGAAAAATTAACTATGTCCTGAATTCGAAAATATGGTATTCAAAATGTCAGTTTTTATCGTCTGGAACACAGGAGCTAGCCTGTTTAGTAATTACTATGCAAAAAACCTGGTCAAAATCGCACTTTTGGAGTCTGAAATATTTCGGTTAGGTTAGGTTAGGTTAGGTTAGGTTAGGTTAGGTTAGGTTAGGTTAGGTTAGGTTAGGTTAGGTTAGGTTAGGTTAGGTTAGGTTAGGTTAGGTTAGGTTAGGTTAGGTTAGGTTAGGTTAGGTTAGGTTAGGTTGGGGTGCGGGTCAGGTAACCTCCACGTTGGCCTAGTTGGTTGCTGGTCTCTTTCGGATACGTCCGGGGGGAAGAGCAACCCGCTGGGCTGGTGCACCCTGGGCACCGTCAATAACTTCCCATTCGTGGGTTCTTGTTGGCGGTGGCGAATATCTGACGGGGGGGGGGGGGGGATGCGTCGCTCTGGGTGTTCCCCTGATTAGCAGGGGACACTCCAGATGCGACGAAGGGGTAGTCTGGGTAGGTAGGTTAGGTGGTTAGGAAAGCGGTGGGGCTCACTTCTTGGCCTCTGGGCGGGCCGCCTTCCCCTGCGGGGGGGAACGCCCGGGGCACCCCAGCTCTGCACCCTGCACTGCCCGGCTCTGCAGTGACCGGCTCTGCCCGCTCTGCACCTGGCTTTGCACTCGGCGCTCGTGCGGTTTGAGCTCACCGAGTGCACTGACCAGCTCTGCACCCTGCTTTGCCCGGCTCTGCATCCGGGCTTTGCCCGCTCTGCACCTGGCTCTGCAGCTCGGAATCTCTCCTGCGGGTGGGGGTGGCTGCGGCTCGGGGGCGGGAGGTGGGCCCAAGAGGAGGTTGTGGCTTGTCGTTGCCGACCCTTCTTTGACGTGGGATGGTCGGCAGGGACAAGTCAATGGTGGGAGGAGGCGGCGGAGCGTCGGTCTCGACGCTTCGCCGCACACGCGGAGGGCGGCGTCTGGCCTTTGCGGGCCAGATGCTGCATTGGAGGGGACCGTTAGGTCCAACGCGGTGAAGGGCACGGCGCGGCACACCGTCTAGGTGTGCCCAGCGGGGGCGTAGCTGCGCCGTGCCCTGAGGAGGAGGTTGTGTGGCAGGTCCTCTCGCTTCCCGGTGTGGTAAATCCATGCTGGGGAGCGGGGAGGCCTGGGCGGCGGTTGCCTCCTTTTGCGAGGACGCCATGTCGCAAAAGGAGGCAGCGGTGGGGGTGGGAGAGGGCGGTTGTACGATCGCCTGCGCCCACCCCCTGGTGGTGATTAGCGGGCGGCAGGTGCGGGGGCGCCTGTCGTCTGCATTGCACAATCGCCACCCTCGTCGGGCGGGAATGGCCGATCACTCACGGTCATTCCCGGGCCCCTCCACTGAGGGAGGGGCGTGCGGGGCCCGCCATTGTGGTGGGCATTCGTCGGCGGAGGACTGGGCGTAAAGGCTGTGCCGGTTTCCCAGTCCTCCTCCATAAAGACGATGCGGGAGTGCGCTGGTTTATTTTAGTGGGTATACCGGGCTTGCTCGGGGAGTCCCACATAGCCCGTCCATTCCCCCGATGGGCGGGTATGCGTAATGCATTTTTTTCCAGCGTTATCAAAAAAAAAAAAAAAAAAAAAAAAAAAAAAAAAAGGTTAGGTTAGGTTAGGTTAGGTTAGGTTAGGTTAGGTTAGGTTAGGTTAGGTTAGGTTAGGTTAGGTTAGGTTAGGTTAGGTTAGGTTAGGTTAGGTTAGGTTAGGTTAGGTTAGGTTAGGTTAGGTTAGGTTAGGTTAGGTTAGGTTAGGTTAGGTTAGGTTAGGTTAGGTTAGGTTAGGTTAGGTTAGGTTTTTTTTTTTTTTTTTTTTTTTTTTTTTTTTTTTTTTTTTTTTTTTTTTTTTTTTTTTTTTTTTTCTTATACTTCTACCCCCAACATGGTCGGAGTCTATTCTGATCTACACATTCATTCCAGTTCTCGCATTTATTCCTCTCGCACTTTCATTCCGCATACTAGATCTTTCTCTCATACATCCTCATTTATGTCCGTTATGGGTGGGATTCCCAACTATTTCCTAGCTCACTAACTAACTATTTTTATTTTATTAAAAGCCAAGGATAAAACTTTTATTTCAACAATTATTACATAAATACTTAGTATAACTATGTCTATTTTACAGATTCTTATGTCTAATTTAATATTAGTTTTTATAACTAGGTTCTTATCTACCAAGATTTAACAAACTCTTATAACTAGTTTTAGTCTATTATTATTCCTTACTTTACTAACAATTGTTTATCTTTTAATTACTACATAAGTGTACTTATTATTCTATCATATTATCATAAACAGTCTTACAGGAGCGCTTAACTCTCACAGGAATTGTCGTTCTGCGCTTTTATTAATTAGACATTATATATTTTTATACTTAGTTTTATCTTAGGCTAATTATACAGGCCCTACAGAGTAGGGGGAACACATCTTATGTAAACACTATTTTCCTTGCAACAGTGAGATTGATCAAAGGTCCTTAATGGACAAGAGCAGTATTTATTTACATACTAGATTTAAATATTACGCTTTAATAACATTGTTCTAACACTATTATACAACTTATTTCTCTATGCTGTTCTTAAATATAACACACTATATTGTGACAGCATATTTACTTATTCGGTTTTGTTTCTTTTGATAACCATGGATGCTATTTGACTGCAGTAATTCAAAAACAAATTTCTTTTCTTACCCATCATTAAATGCGGTACCTGTTGGGCATTTAACTCTACGCCCAGTTGTTGCTCGGTCTCATATCGCATCTTCTCAGTCATTGGGCAATTGAACAGGATGTGCAGAACCGTCTCCTCAACGCCAGGTTCGCAGGCGCACGATGGGTTCTCCTTGCACTTGAAGCGCTTCAAGTATGCGGAGAACCCACCGTGCCCCGTCAGAATCTGTGTAGTTATGCCGTCGTGGGTCATCTTTCGTACCACTCTGTACGCCGCCACAGCGTCCGGAAAGAAGATTTTGGTGCCCGAAGCTGTGTCACCCGATCTATATCTCCCGTTCCACTCGCTAAGCGTCTCCGACCGGATTACTCGCTTAACGAATGATACGGGACACTGATCATAGTCCGGCCTCTTCTTCGACCCCAGGGCGGCCTCCTTCGCGAGCTGGTCGGCTCTCTCGTTTCCCTCCAACCCGGCGTGGGCCTTTATCCAGAACAGCGAGACGCACTTGTTCTGGAGTTTACAGCGACGCAAGGCGTCTCTGGTTTCCACTGCCAAGGGGTGGGGGGAACTTGAGTTGGTCACTGACTGAAGGGCCGCCATGGAGTCGCTGAAGATGCCGAACGTGGTTTCACCGCGCTTGAGCACCTCTCCTACCGCTCTTTGTAGGGCCAGAAGTTCAGCCTGGTAGACGGTACAATAGGACGGCAGAGCAAACTTGAGGGCTTTTGCCTCGGCGTCGCCATTCCACAGGGATAGCGCCGCCCCGACTTTGCCCTCAATTTTGCTGCCGTCGGTGAAAATCCTCACAGCAAAGTTGCTGTGGGTATTGTACTGATCCTCGTCTACCAGGCTACCGAACTCCAGGCACATCTGCTCCGCCGGGTGCGGGGCCTCCAGCGCGGGTGCCATCCGCTCCACTTCCCTGTCACCCAGTGCGGGCTGGGGCACTCCCCTCCTGGCTCCGTAAAGTGCGGCCGCCTCGCGGACGCGAAGATCGAGCGGGAGTATCCCAGCCAGCACCAGGGCAGAGTTTAGGGAGACCGTGCGGTATGCTCTGCACATTTTCTGGGCAACCCCACGCTGGACGGCTCTAAGCTGCTTTTGTATACCCAGCTTTTCGGCTGCTGGAGCCCAGACGCTAGCAGCATAAAGGATAATGGGCTCCATTGTCGCCACGTAAATGGTCCTGATGATATCTGGGTTTAGCCCCCAGCTGACCCTTGCAGCTCTGCACAGCCGTTTATATATTTCAACTGCCCTCCTGCAAACGATTGCGACATGAGTGTTGAATGTCAGTGCTCTGTCTATCGTGACACCCAGTATTTTTATCTGGTCCGCTAGGACGATGCTTGTCCCCCCCATGCTCAGGCGTGGTGTGTCGAATTTCAGTTTTCTTGTGATCACCATAGCGGTGGTTTTGTGAGGTGCAAATTTCAGCTTATTTTCGACACCCCACGCCAGAACACGAGCGAGTGCAGCGTTGGCGGCTGCCTCCACCTCAAGCGCAGTCTCCCCGTCAAAAACGAGGAGAACATCGTCCGCGAACGCCTGGACATATATCCCAGCACTCTGCAGTGCTTTAAGGAGGGGATCTAGGAGCAAATTCCAAAAGATAGGGCCCCCGATTGAACCCTGGACACACCCCTTGCTGGTGCCCTTGGTATACGTCTCCCCACCGTACCTAATGGAGACTTTTCGGTCTCTGAGGTAGTCGTCGATGACCCGCCTAAGGTTTACCGGACACTTTTCCTCCGCCAGACGGACTCGAACTGCTGGCCACCAGGCGTTGTCGAAGGCTCCCTCTATGTCTAAAGATATAAGTGTTATAATTCTTTTTTGTGCAAGCTTTTGGTGAATATGCTGCATTAGTGCATAGAGGGAGTCCTCGGTGCTCCTCTGGGGCATGAATCCGTACTGGTGGGTACTCATCCTCGGTAAAAGATGGAACTTTAGGCGGGCCACAAGCATCTTCTCGTAGATCTTCCCAAGTATAGGCAATAGCCCAATCGGCCTATAAGACTTGGGAGTAGAGTAGGTGTCTTTGCCCGGCTTTCTCAATATGACTACCGTAGCCTCCTTCCAGGACGTGGGGAAACACTGGAGCTCCAGACACTTGTTCAGGAAGCCCAGGAACCAAGCCGGGTCATTACCCACGACTTCGCGGCAAATGTCGGCTGTAAAGCCATCGGAGCCTGGCGCCTTCTTGGGATTGAATGACTCCACCGACCTCTTCAACTCAGCCATTGTGAACGGTGGGTCACAGCGGTCATGTTGTTCTCCACCGTTAACATATTCGGCTTTCGACCGGATGGAACGATGATGAACATTGTCATTCTCCGGGGAGTCCTCTGGATAAAAAGTTTCAGCTAAGAGCTTTACAGAGCCCTTGGCGTCCAGCACATCACCGTTCCATTCCAATGGTAGGTCCTCTTCCCTTCGCTGTGTCCTTCCTATGACCCTATATATTCCCTCCCAAACCCCCTCCCTATCCTGCTTCCCGCAGAACTCCTTCCAACTCTCGGTCTGAGCTTTGGCCGCCTCTAACTCATACTCTTCTTTCTGTTTCAGGTACTGTTCTACGACCTTCTGCCTCCGGACTGGGGCGGCACAGCGGATCCTGCGCCTCATGGTGGCGACCTTCCTCTTCATCCCAGCGAGTCTCTCGGACCACCACGGCAAGGTGAGTTGTTCTCTATCTTTTTTGATCGGCATTGACAGCTTGCAAGCTTTGGCTATTGTTTGGTTTAAGTTATTGGTGGCAATGTCTATTTCACGTTTATCATTAATTTGGTTAATTTTAGCTATTGTTAATTGGTTCTCTAGTTTCAATTGCCCGAATTTCGTATGGAATTCGGGCCAATTGGCTTTTTTAGTATTGAATTTGCGGGTCGTTCTTTCAATTTTTGTTCCCTTAGATTTCTCCAAGAGAATGTTAAACACAATGCCGTTGTGGTCCGAGCTCGTGAGACCCTCATCAATCCTCCAGTCTTCCACCAGGTCCAGGATGTTATTGGAGCAGGCAGTGACATCCACGCAACTGCTGTACCGTTTCCCTCCTCGGATGGTATCGAAGGTCGGAATTTCCCCTCGGTTGAGTAGATTTAGACCAAGTTCGCCGAGAGTTCCTACCACTTCGTCTCCTCTGTGGTCATTTTTCGGGCTACCCCACCATATGGATTTTGCGTTGACGTCCCCTCCAACGATCAGCTTCCCTGAACCGACGACGAGCCCTATTTGCCGTAGATGTTCCAAGTAGGGCTCGATAGGCTGGTCTGGCTCACAGTACAAAGAGACAAGCGTGATCTCCCAGGCACTGGTCAGGATTCCCACCACCGAGATGTTGTTGGTGGTGAGTTTCGGGTACTGCTTTACGGTAAGGTCACTGTTAAAGACGGCTATTGCCGCTTTCACAGTCCCACCTCCTATGCCAGTGTTCTGGAAGATTCTAACGCCCCTGTGACTCTTCATAACTCCAGCCCCGGCCACGTACGGTTCCTGCAGGAGCGCAACTGCTACGCCACGCTTTGTTGCCTCGATGAAAAGCTCGTTGGTGGCAAGCTTTTTTCGTTGGAGGTTGGCCTGCAGTACTCCATAGGGGGTGTTCGTTCCTGGGGTGCCCTTAGCAATAAGCCACAGAGGATCTGGCCACGTCATCCCATCTCACGCGCACTGGGCAGTCACGGCTAAACGCATTGTGCGTTGCATGCTCGAGCTTGGCCTTGGCGCAGTTACGGCAGGCGGGTGGTAAGCCTGCGAGCCAATCTGGGCACTCGGATCTCATATGCGGGCCTCCGCAATGGCTGCAGAGGTCCGCTGGCTCTTTGCAGAACCGCTTGCCGTGCCCGAAGCCGAGACAGCGGGTGCACTGCACCAGCGGGGATTGATCTTCAACCCTGATGCGCTGAAGCTCCACGTGAAGCGCCCCTCGTTCTAGCGCGCGTCGCCAGATGGTGGGCGAGACGCAGACGATGACGTGGTTAATGTGTGGATTTCGCGTTCTCCTCCTAAACTTAACCACGACTCTGTTTTCCTCATCGTCGAGGCAGTCAAAAACGCCCTTGTTCTGGTTTCTCAGGGCCTTGATGATGTCTTCATCGGTACTTGCTACCAAGACATTCCTGAGAACCAGAAGCGGGTCCTTGTTCTTAACTTCCTCGACGGTGAGCTCCACTCCCTCCTTTTGGAGTCTGGTCTTCATTTTAGTTCTTTCCTCCTTGGTTTCAAAACCCATAATAATTTTTCGGTCCTTGGCCTTCCTCACTTTATCCACTTTTACCCATCCCTCCTCGGCATTCGCCGCTTTCCTTATTTTCTCGAGGACTTCCTCGCCCGTTTCAGTTTCGTCCTTCGAGGCCACCACCACCGAATGCAAGGTACTGCGCCCTGGCAGTGACTTTGCAACGCCGGTTGCGGCTACCTTCGCGTAACTGACTTTGTCTAAAATTTCCTTTTGGAGGTCCATCTTCTCGTTGAGCTCCTCTATATGTCTGTTGCTCTCGGCGAGGAGCTTCGTGTGTTGCTCCAAAGTTTTGAGCAGCACACTGTTGGCGTCCTTCTCTTTGGGAGAAAATGGGCTTGTGGGTGGAGGTTTGGGTTCTGCCGTCACCGGCCCCTCTCTTGTCAATTTTTGTTTAGTGGCTTTGAGTTCCGCTTCAGCCTCCCTAACTAACTGGAACAGTCTCTCAGTAGCTTCGGCGATTGCAGTTTTTAACTCCGTCTTAGTGTTACGAGAGCTGCTCAGGTTCAGTTTGGTTTTTGTTAGGCAGGCCTTAGCCTCCGATAACCGGTCCACGTATTTGATCTTAGGTGGAGAGCCCCGTTCGACTGACCTTCTTAGTGAAGGCGCAGTCGTCGTCTTGCTCTCCTGTGCCAAGGCAGACTTGTTTTTAGTGTTAGCAGGGCCGGCCTGCATCGTCTTGTCAACGTTAAAGGTGTCGTTGTTAGTTGGGCTGGTCTTGGTGGCTTCCCACTCATCCACGCTACGTCTTACATTTGGGTGGGCAACTGCCCCAGGTTTTGGCGGTGACTTCTCACCGTCTTTAGAATTTGACGGCGTTCTAAAGCCAAACATGTTGGTGGGTATGCGTCAGTACTTATAGACTAACTGCGTCAATAGGGACGATAAATAGAAATAAAATATAATCCGGCGTTCAAAAGAAACAAAACCGAGTCTTAAACTATGGTATATACACTTAAAATTAGATTAAATTATACAAAGTGGCCGTCTCTACCAAAACTCAACCGAGGTTTGAGTCCACGAAGGCCACTATGGGCTTTGGTGTCAATTTGAGGTCGTAAAAACCTATTGTCTGCTTAAGTGGTAGAGTGGCTCTATGTTAAGTCTAAAAATTTGTTACGACGAAGAAGGATGCAGGAGCTGAGGTGAAAAAATTTCTCGAAAATTTTCGAACTCTACGTAGAGTCGATCTCTACTCACCGCTGGATAGCCCTCCTCGAGCCCTGCAGAATGAACCCAAACTCGGCCCGATTCCGCCAAGGGGTTCCGGAGCTATCAGGTCCCAAAAAACTGGGTTTTTCGCAAAAACCAAAACCGAGAAATGGTTTTTTGGGATTACTCCGGGACCGCTGGTCCGAAAGAACTCGTGCTTGGGTTCCCCGAGGTTGGCACGGAGAGGCCTACCCACCGGGACAGTTTTCAGGCTGAAAATTTCTCAGGTCCTGAAACCTCCTGAAAACCGTCAGGACGGATTGCGAAGAACCGGCCGACGTCCCCAGAGAAAACCCGAACCTTCTACGACCCACGGATCGAGAGTTATCCGAGTCTGAAAAATGGTTTGACAGTTCTAGAACTGTCAAAGTCAAATTTCAACCCGGTATAACTACCCCTCCAACAGTCGCAGAACGCTCGAGTTTGGACTTGTCCGGCTTGGTTCGTCCCACTCCGTCGTGCAAATTGGTTTTCAGGATCCTGAAATTTTTCAGCGCCAAAACGCCTGAAACCAAATGGATCAGGTAGGGGTGGTCTCCCCAAACACCACTGTGAAAGCGGCGAGTCTCTGCGACCACCGGATCCGGAGCTATGCCGGGCCAAAGTTCCCGAAAAAGTGGGGGTAACTGTCAAATGACGTCTTTGGTCAGCTATAACTCCGCAACCGTTTGCCACAGAGAAACGCGGTTTGAAATGCGGTGCTTGGCTCGACCTCCTCTATCCGCCAGAATTTGTTTCAGGGCTGAAAAATTTCAGGTCCTGAAAACTCCTGAAAATGTACAGAGAATGTTCCCGCCCGTATGCCGCTGTGGAGTGCGGAAACCCGAGTTCTCTGGGCCCAATAGTTCCGGAGATATCTAATGTTAAAAATTTAAACCAAAAAACCCAAAAAGTTTAAAAATGCAATTATCGTCAATTTTGACGCTACTGGGCTCGAGTTCGGGCTTAAACCACCTCCAATACACATAAAGAAGACAATCCTGATGTCAAAAAGTGATTAATTCTATTTATTTAGGTTTAATTTAAATAAATGCTTAAAAATTTAATAACTTTATGACCGCTGGTCGAAAAATTTTGGAAAAAATGTTAAAATAACTAGTAAAAGGAGCACTATACGATTATGTATTAAGAATATAAAAAATAAAATTTTAACCTATGGAAATTTACAATTATATTGTTTTTACAGTTTTTTGAATACTATTTTAAAACTAGGCAAGTAAAAAATCCAGAATTTTCAGGGAGTCCTCTTCAAACGAGCGCGCATCAGATAGCAGTTGAAAAATGTCAAAAACTTCACCGCTACAGGAGTTATATATGTCGAAACTTTGAACTTTTTATAATTTTTTAAACAAAAAGTATCTTATTTAAAAATCTAATACTTGCAGATTCCGTCTTGTCTATGGTGCTTCTGGCGTACTGCAATTTTTCAGGCAGCTGTCACGTTCCTTTCAAGTTTTTTCACACCACGTGTTTTTTGTTTTTCCGGCTTTTCTCCGGAAATCCTGGGCGGAGGTGGTTCCGGTGTGACCCGGAACCAAGATGCTCTGCTTCCGCACCGTTCCTCGCCAGAAAAACGATATGTCGTCGCTTTCGTTCCGCCGCAAAAACAGTAAATGTTAAAATTTGCTAGCACTTAACCTCTAAAGAATGTGTTTTCAGGTTTTACACTGCACAGCACTGCAATCCGGATTTGGTTTATCACTTTGGAGTGTGGAGGCAACTTTCCTCTACACACTGACACTTGGTTCATTGAAATCCGTTCACTTTTTACCACTTTTTGGAATTTTTTATTGCGGAGCGACTCTAAAAATGATCCGACCACCACGAGGGCTGGGGGGGTACTGGTTAGGTTAGGTTAGGTTAGGTTAGGTTAGGTTAGGTTAGGTTAGGTTAGGTTAGGTTAGGTTAGGTTAGGTTAGGTTAGGTTAGGTTAGGTTAGGTTAGGTTAGGTTAGGTTAGGTTAGGTTAGGTTAGGTTAGGTTGGGGGACCCCCCACAGCGCATACTTCCTCGTAGTGTCCCCTGGAAACGTCCCAGTTCTGACCACCGTAACGGAGTGGCAGACTGGGTACGGCTAAAGTGCGCTGTGCATTCGTAGCTATCATTTTATTATTTTGCGGTTAGAGTTACGATCCCTGCGGAGGCAATGCCTACCCCTGCGCGGGACGCCCGCGGGCATTTTAAAAAACAACCCAAAGGCCCTTCTAAGGGCCAACCCAAAGGCCCTTCTCAGGGCCAACCCAAAGGCCCTTCTCAGGGCCAACCAAAAGGCCCTTCTCAGGGCCACCGTGACGCTTCAGCGTCAGCTGAAGAAGGTAGGACCTTCTATGGAGGAAGGCCGGAAGAGTTTGACTCCGACAACGAGTCCGTTGTGTCGGTGTGTGTGTCGGTAGCCAGCTCTATGGAGGTCGGGGAAGGCTCTCGTTCGCAGTCGCGGAAGCGGGCCTTCCTTAAGGAAGGAGGATCCGATGGCTCCTCGGGTTCGGCGAAGGAGAAGAAGAGGAAGGCGAAGGCCAAAAAGGCGGACACCCACGACGTTGGCCTGGCAGACGCCCAACTTCAGCTGGACGTGTCTCGGCGGGTGCAGCTCGAGCAGGAGTTGGAGGAGCGGGTCGCTGCGAAGGAGAAGCGGGCGCGTGATTCTCGGGCCAGCTCCGGGTACGGCGCGTCCCGAGTTGTCTACGCGGACCACTCCCTAGCCGAGCTAGAGCGAATGGCCCAAGAGGATGAAGAGGAGATAGTTGAGGTCGCCTGCAAGTCTTCGCACCTAAAGGGGACCATTCAAAAGGCCCTCAAATGCCGGGCCGTGAGCATGCGGGGCATTGTTGCGGAGTTGGTGCAGAGGCAGGCGACCGACGAGACGCGGCAACTGCAGGCGAGGGTTGATCGCCTGCAGGCGGAGGTCAGCCAGCTCCACCAGAAGCTGGCTGATGCTACGGCACGGCCAAGTCAGGCCGAGCCGAGACCGCTGGCAGAGGGCCCCTCCGCCTCCAACCTCGAGGATATCATCCGAAAGGTTGTGTTGGAGGAGAGGGCCTTCACGAGGGCCTGCATTGCCGGCATAGAGGACAGGCTGCTCCCGGAGAAGAGCTACCGGCTGCCACTTGCCGCAGACAAGCGGCCTGGCAAGCCGGGGCCGACTGCCCAGAGGGAGGAGGACCCTCTTCTGCCTGCTACCACCCCGACCAATCAGCAGGAGTGGACGAGGGTCGTCAAGGGGAAGGGGAAAGGCAAAAAGACGGCAGCAGTCGTCTCTGCCGTCCCAGCCACCACCACCCCTCCCAGCCAGTCGCACACGACCGGCAAAGGGAAGGGGAAGGGGAGGGGGAAAGGGCCGCCCGCCAAGGCCGCCAGCGCTGCTCCCACAGCCAAAACCGCCGGCACCAGGAGGAACCTCGTTCCTCCTAAGACCGCAGCCGTCGTGGTGACGCTCACCGCGGAGGCTGCGGAACGTGGAGAGACGTACGCGTCCATTTTATTGCGGGCGCGTGCCAACGCCGATCCCACCCAGCTGGGGATCGGCAAGGTCTCTTGCCGGCGGACCCAAGCCGGGGCTCGTTTGTTCGAGTTCCCGGGGGCAGAGGGCAGTGCCAATGCAGACCTCTTCGCAACAAAGTTGCGGGAGGTCATCGCGGACGCGGCCAAGGTGGCCCGGCCCGTGAAGACGGTGTCCATGGAGGTGACCGACCTCGACGACACCGTCACCAAGGAGGAGGTGGTGGCGGTGTTGGCAGCAGTAGGGGGCTGTAGTGTCGCGGCGGTGAGAGCACGGGATATCAGGCCCGGTCGCGGCGGCATGGGCACCATTCGCCTGGAGTGCCCAGTCGCCGCTGCCAAAGCCGTCCTTGAAAAAGGACGGCTCCGGGTCGGCTTCAGTTCGGGTGTGGTCCGGGCACTTGAGGCACAGCCCTTACGGTGTTACAGGTGCTTTGGGGTCGGACACACCCGGGCCCTCTGCCCGTCCACGGTAGACCGCACGGAGAGCTGTTACCGCTGCGGTAAGGAGGGCCACAAAGCCGCCTCGTGCGAGGCCGCCGCGCCACGGTGCGCTGTGTGTGCCGCCGCTGGCCGCCCGGCAGGGCACATCATGCAGGGGAGGATGTGTAATCCTCCCCCTAAGAAGGGAAAAGCACAGGCGCCGAGAAAGCCTGCCGCTACCGCCGCCGTGGCGGAAGAAGGGCTTTCGGCTGCTGCCGGCCTGGCTGAGGAGGAGGGGGGTGCGATGTCCGATTAATGCCAGTCGAACATCGCATCCTCCAGGCGAACACCAACCACTGCGGGGTGGCCCAGGATCTGCTGACGCAGATCATGGCCGAGTGGTTGGTGGACGTGGCGGTTGTCGCCGAGCCTTACTCGGTCCCCAGTACCTGGCTGGGCGACCGGGACGGCTTGGTGGCGTTGGTGGCGCGGTCCTCCGCGGACTCTCTTCCCCTCTCGCTTTTAGAGAGGGGACCGGGATACGTGGCCGCCGCGTGGGGGGGGGATATGGCCCTGGTCGGGGTCTATTTCTCCCCAAACCGCCCTCTAAGGGATTTCGAGGACTTCCTCGAAGTCCTTACGGCAGTCGCCGGGAGGGCGGCACCACGCCAGGTCGCCATATTGGGCGACCTCAACGCCAAGTCGGTGGCTTGGGGCAACCCGGCTGCCTCCTGCAACGTCCGGGGACGCGCCGTCGAATTTTGGGCGGCCTCGTGCGGCGTGTCCCTCCTCAACAGGGGGGCGGTCCACACGTGTGTGCGGCAACGGGGAGGATCGGTGGTAGACGTCTCGTTTGCCACCCCTGCCCTGGCCGCCCGCGTTGTGAACTGGCGGGTGGAGACGGTGGAAACTTTGTCGGACCACCGATACGTGCGGTTCGACATCTCCACCGGCCCCCGGGAGGGGACGGGCCGCTCTGGCCAATCTCCCTTCCCGCGGTGGGCTCTCACCCGCCTGGACCGGGAGGCAGCCAAGGAGGCGGCCTTTCTCCAGGACTGGCTCTCACCCCCTGTCGAGCCGGTCCTGGACGTGGACCGCGTGGCGGTCCAGCTCAGGGCGTCCCTGACCGAGGTGTGCAACGCCAGCATGCCTCGGTCACGCCGTCCGCCTCCCCGTCGCGCCGTGTACTGGTGGTCGGAGGAGCTGGCGGGGCTACGGGCGACCTGCGTGGCGGCCAGGAGGGCCTACACGCGGAGTCGGCGGCGCACTACCCGGTCTCAGGCCGGGGAGGACCGCCTCTACGCCTCTTATCTGGAGGCAAAGACGGTCCTCAAGGCGGCTATGTGCGCCGCCAAGGACTCGGCGAGGGCCGAGATGCTGGAGGGCCTCGACAGGGATCCGTTTGGGAGGCCATATAAGGCGGCGCGGAACCAACTGCGCCCCTTTGGTCCCCCAGTCACGGAGACCCTGGAACCGGCGTTGCTGGATGGGGTGGTTCGGTCACTGTTTCCGCGCAGGACCGACTTCACCCCACCAACGATGAACCCCCCACTGGGGGGGGTGATAGCTTCGCCGGAGGAGGTCCCTCCAGTAACGGCGGAGGAACTTCGCGCGGGGGTTCTGTCCCTCCGCGCGAAGAAGACGGCCCCTGGACCAGATGGCGTCCCCGCAAGGGTGGTGGCAATCGCGGCGTCCCTCATGGAGGAAAGGTTTCGGGACCTCTTCAGCGCGTGCCTTACGGCTGGGAGGTTCCCGAAACTGTGGAAGGAGGGGCAGTTGTGCCTGCTCCGGAAGGAGGGACGCCCGGTGGATTCCCCCTCGGCATACCGGCCCATCGTTCTGCTCGATGAGGTCGGTAAATTGTTCGAGGGGATCATTGCCACCCGGCTAAATAGCCACTTGCGGGAGGTAGGGCCTGACCTGTCGGACGCCCAATTCGGATTTCGCCGAGGGCGTTCGACGGTCGACGCGTTGGCCCTACTCAGGGGCCATGTGCAGGAGGCGTTCGAGTTGGGGGACGGAGTGTTGGCGGTGTCGTTCGACATCGCCAACGCCTTCAACTCCGTGCCCCACTCGACCATATTGGAGGCACTCCGGTACCACGGAGTGCCTCCATATCTGCGGGCGATCCTGGCCAGCTACCTGGAGGACAGAGAGGTCCTCCTGGTGGACAAGACGGCCAGGATCAGGCGCTACGGCGCGGAGTGCGGTGTTCCACAGGGGTCGGTGCTAGGGCCCCCCTTGTGGAACATCGCATTCGACTGGCTCCTGCGGGGCACCCTCCTCCAGGGCACGAGTGTCATCTGTTACGCGGATGACACTCTCCTCATTGCCCGGGGGAGGGACTTTGGTCAGGCGGCTTGTTTGGCCTCGGCTGGCGGATCCTTGGTGGCGGGTAGGATCCGCCAGCTTGGATTGAGGGTAGCGCTGAACAAGACCGAGGCCGTGTTCTTTCACGGGCCTCGGCAGCGCTGCCCTCCGAACGCCCACATTGTCGTGGAGGGCGTCCGGATAGGGGTCGGGGCCCAGATGAAGTATCTGGGCCTCGTGCTAGACAGCAGGTGGCGCTTCGGCCCGCATTTCAGCGGGCTGTCGACGCGCCTGCTGAAAGCCGCGGACGCCCTCTCATGGCTCCTCCCAAACTTGGGAGGGCCGAAGGATCGATGCCGGCGCCTCTATGCCGGCATCCTCAAGAGTATGGCCCTCTACGGGGCGCCCATCTGGGCGGACTCCCTCCACAGGAGGGAGAACGCGACCGCCATCCGCAAGCCCCAAAGGGCCATTGCACTGCGGGTGGCGAGAGCCTACCGCTCAGTGGGCTTCTCGGCGGCGTGCGCTCTGGCGGGCACCCCTCCCTGGGAGTTGGAGGCATGGGTGCTCGCCAGAGTGTACGATTGGACGGCGCGGCGGAAGGCGCTCGGAGAGCGCCCCGCTGCGGAAGAGCGGGAGGCAGTGCGGCGGGAGGCGAGGGACGCCATCGTCCTCCATTGGACGGAGGACCTCGCCACCGCCGCCTTTGGACGCCGGACGCTGGACGCGCTCGGTCCAGTCTTGCTAGGCTGGCTCGAGCGGCCACATGGTTTCCTCTCGTTCCGTTTGGTGCAGGTGTTGTCCGGACATGGTTGTTTCGGAACGCACCTGCACCGGATCCGGAGGGAGGAAACCCCGGCGTGCCATGACTGCGGTGCGGCAGAGGACACGGCGCAGCACACCCTCGAGGTGTGCCCAGCCTGGGCTGAACTGCGCCGTGTCCTGAAAGATGTGATCGGGCAGGACCTCTCACTTCCCAGTGTGGTCAACTCCATGCTGGGGAGTGAGGAGGCCTGGGCGGCGGTTGCCTCCTTTTGCGAGGTCGTGATTTCGCAAAAGGAGGCGGCGGAGCGTGCGCGGGAGGATGATCCTCTCGCGCCGCCGCTCCGCAGGCGAAGAAGGGGTGGGAGAAGGCGGTTGTACGATCGTCTCCTCCCACCACCTGGTGGTGACTAGCGGGCGACAGGCGCGGGGGCGCCTGTCGTCTGCATTGCACGAGTCACCACCCTCGTCGGGCGGGAACGGCCGAGCACTCGCTGTCGTTCCCGGGCCCCTCCACTAAGGGAGGGGCGTGAAGGCCCCGCTGTAAAGGCGGGCGGTCGTCGGCGGAGGACTGGGCGTAAAGGCTGTGCCAGTTTCCCAGTCCTCCTCCAAACAGACGATGCGGGAGTGCCGCTGGGTTATTTTAGTGGGTATACCGGAACATTCCGGGGAGTCCCACATAGCCCGTCCCCATTCCCCCAAGGGGCGGGTATGCGTAATGCATTTTTTCCCAGCGAGATCAAAAAAAAAAAAAAAAAAAAAAAAAAAAAAAAAAAGGTTAGGTTAGGTTAGGTTAGGTTAGGTTAGGTTAGGTTAGGTTAGGTTAGGTTAGGTTAGGTTAGGTTAGGTTAGGTTAGGTTAGGTTAGGTTAGGTTAGGTTAGGTTAGGTTAGGTTAGGTTAGGTTAGGTTAGGTTAGGTTAGGTTAGGTTAGGTTTTTTTTTTTTTTTTTTTTTTTTTTTTTTTTTTTTTTTTTTTTTTTTTTTTTTATGCTTAACGCTAATCCCGCCACAAAATTTGGCGCCTATTGTGTGCTCGACTTCTCTCATTCCAGTTCTCGCTTGCATGCCTCTCGTACTTTTATCCTTCATACTAGTTCTTTCTATCATCCGTCATATCTTTCATTCTGTGGGTGGGATGCCCACTTTATTTAAACTAGTCTAAGGGCATACTTTATTAAAAAAATCAACACGGGGAAATAAAAAGCTGGTATCACATGATTACATAGGTGCAAATAGTGCAATACAATGACAGTAAAAGTAAAAACAGAGTAAAATAACATGACATTGTATAAAAACATAAAATTCAGTACAAATATCACAGTAAATGAAGACAAAAAGGTGCAAAAAAGCAATAAATTAAAACATTAGGGATAAAACAAAAAAAGGAGCATGAGTAAAACATAGGGATAAAAAACCAATAAGAATACAGTATCACAGAAATTAGACATCTAAAATTACATCACATTTGTAAAACAATCAGGTACTACCTAAACATACTGCTGGCGATAGACAGTCATGCAGCATTCTGTGCTTACGTATTGAATACAATTAAATATACACGAAGCACAGTGCGCCTCAGGTCTTGTTCCTGTCTATCACCACAGTGGCTACTTTAATGCAGTACGCCAGGAACCTTTCCCTATATTGCTTTGTCATGAACCCATAGATACTTTCGTTCGTCAGTTTTTTGTCCAGCTCACATTCGAGTTGGTAGCGCTCCCTGGTAAATAGCGGGCATTCTACAATTATGTGCTGGACACTTTCTGACACGCAGGGATCGCAGACGCACGATGGGCTCCCCTTACACTTGAAGCGATTCAAGTATTCGGAGAACCCACCGTGCCCCGTCAAAACCTGCGTGAGAACACCTGAGGGCCGTACCTGTTTTACAATACGGAAGGCAACTATTGCGTCCGGAAGAAACATTTTCGTCACGGAAGCTGTCTCGCCCGACACATATCTCCGATTCCATTCATCAAGCGATTCGGAACGAATCCGTCGCTTGATAAATGAAACCGGACACTGGTCGTAGTCCGGCTTCCTCCGTGACGACAATGCTGCCTCCTTGGCTAGCTCGTCCGCTCGCTCATTCCCCGGCAGGCCCGCGTGGGCTTTGACCCAGAACAAAGACACAGCTTTGTTCTGGGTAAGGGCCTTAGCCAAATTGGCGCGCGCGTGGAATGCCAGGGGATGGAGAGAGCTATGGCTTGCAAGCGTCTGCAATGCTGCCATTGAGTCGCTGTACAAGCCATAGCTCGCTTCTTGCCGCGCGAGGATTATCTCCGTAGCTTTCCAAATGGCCAAGAGTTCCGCCTGGTAGACGGTGCAGTACGCGGCAAGGCAAAGCTTGAGGCTCCGGACTTCACCATCATTATTCCAAATGGATAATGCGGCTCCGACCTTCCCCTCAATTTTGCTGCCGTCGGTGAAGATGCGCACCGTCTGCGTGTTGTTGCTGGCTAGCAACTCTCGATCTGCCAGGCACATGAACGCAAGGGGCATTTGTGTAGCTGGGTGAGGGGCTTCTGCAAACCTCACCGCACCCTCGATCTCTCTGTCTCCCGGCACAAACCGGGATGACCCTCTCCTCGCTTCATACAGGGCGGCTGCCTCCTGTATGCGCAGGTCTAGAGGCAGTATCCCGGCCAGTGCCAGCGCCGAGTTCAGAGAGACTGTGCGGTAAGATTTGCAGAGCTTCTGAGCGAACCCTCGTTGGACAGAGCTTAGTTTCTTCCGTATCCCAACCTTTTTCGTGGCGGGTGCCCAGGCAGCGGCCGCGTACGTAACTATGGGTTCAATTGTGGCTGTGTAGATGGTGTGAATGATGTCTGTATTCAATCCCCAGCTAACCTTAGCAGCGCGGGATAGCTGTTTGTAAATATCAGCTGCCTTCTTGCAGACGTTCGCGGTATGCTCACTAAAAGTGAGCTTTTCGTCAATGGTCAGACCCAACAACTTCATACTCTTAACCATACCGATGTCGACCCCGGCCATGCTCAGCCTTGGGGTGTCGTACTTAAGTTTATTGGTTACCACCATCGCACAGGTCTTGTGCGGTGCGAACCTCAACTTATTTCTGACACCCCAACTCTGAGCAAGGGCGAGGGCTGCATTGGCAGATGTCGAGACTTCAGTCGCTGAGTCACCATCTACGACCAGGACGATGTCATCCGCGAACGCCTGCACGAAGATCCCGCGCCGCTCTAACTCCCGCAAAAGTGGGTCTAGGAGGGTGTTCCACAAGATTGGGCCGCCAATTGACCCCTGAACACAGCCCTTGTCAGTCTCTCTCGTGCATTCCTCACCGGCGTACCGAACCTTGACCTTCCTACCGTCAAGATAGCTGTCTATCAGCCGCCTGATATTGACCGGACACTTTTCCTCAGCCAGCCTGACTTTTATAGCTGGCCACCAGGCGCTGTCGAAGGCCCCCTCTATATCCAATGACACCAGGACAATTAGCTTCTTCAGCCTTAACTTGTCCTGTACGTGATTCATTAGGTTATAGAGGGCGTCTTCGGTGCTCCTCTGGGGCATAAAGCCAAACTGGCGGGTACTAAATCGCGGTACAAGCTGCCACTTTAGACGAGCTACGACCATCCTCTCCAGGACCTTCCCCAGAACAGGCAACAGACCGATTGGTCGGTATGCCTTGGGGGTCAGATAGTTGTCCTTGCCCGGCTTCCGAAGTACCACGACCGTGGCCTCTTTCCAGATCTCCGGAAAGTGCGCCAGGCCGAGGCACTTGTTGTAAAGGGCAAGGAACAACTCCGGGTCCTGGTGGATCGCTTGACTGCAGATGTCAGACGTCAGTCCATCCCCTCCTGGTGCCTTCTTGGGATTGAAACCCGCCACGGCGGTCTTCAGCTCCAGCGTCGTAAATGAAGGATCATGATTTTCATCATGGACCCATTCATTTACTCGGCTGGCTGCTTCTCTTATTCGCCTGTGGTCAGCGTTGTCCTGGTCTACTCTGTCTTTGGGGAAGAACGTATCTGCAAGTAGGGAGGCCGATTCACTCGGATTGAGAAATGCACCATCGCAGCATAGGGTCAGTTCTTCCTGTCTTTTGGCGGTCCTACCGATGATCCTGTAGATACCCTCCCAGACCCCCTCCCGATCCTGTTTCCGGCAGAACTCCTTCCAGCTGGCGACTTGGGCTTTCTTAGCCTGCATCTCGTAGTCCTCTTTTGCTTCCAGGTACGCGTCGACGACCATCGCTCGCCGGACCGGTGCGGCATTGCGGATGCGGTGCTTCCTGCGAGCCACCTCCTTCTTCTTCGCAGCAAGTTCCTCGGACCACCACGGACAGGTAAGTCTTACCCTGTTGCTCACCTTAGGGATTGCTTCTTCGCATGACTGGGAAATTATATTGCTATATTCCACTATAATTTTCTCTAGCTCTATTTTATTATTAACATTATTTATATTTTCCAAATTAATATTTCGTTCTATTTTTAATGATTCTACTTTATTTTTGAATTTTTCCCAGTCAGCTTTTCTAGTGTTGTACCTTCTTGTGGTCCGTTTTATATGGGTACCTTTTTCCCTTTTCAGATTCACATTAAAGAGAATCGTGTTGTGGTCCGAGGAAGTTACGCCTGAATCCACCCGCCAGCCGTCCACGTGGTCGAAAAGGGCGAGCGAACAGGCCGTGACATCCACATGGCTTTTGTACGCTCGACCACCTCTGATAGTATCAAATGTGGGAGCGTCACCAGTGTTCAGTACCTGGAGCTCCAACTCTTCGAGAGTTGCGGACATTTCGTCCCCCCTGGGGTCGTCACGGATGCTGCCCCACCAGGCACTCTTCGCGTTCGCGTCGCCGCCTATCAACAATCTACCGGTGGCCACTTCCGATTGGATCCGGGTCACCTGATCCAAGTATGGCCCTATGGGCTGGTCTGGCTCGAAGTAATAAGAGACTACTGCGATTTCCCAGGCTTTGGTCCGGATCCCCACCACAACGATGTTGTTTGTGGTGAGTTTCGGGTAGGGTATGACATCTAGGTCATGATCAAAGACGGCAATAGCCGCCTTTACCCTCCCACTTCCATCAACCTCGCACTGGAAGACTCTCGCTCCACGGTAGCTCTTCATACTTCGGGCTCCACCCACATACGGCTCCTGGATCAGTGCCCACGAGATCTTGCGTTCACTGGCCTCTAAAAAGAGTTCGGTGGTAGCCAGTTCCTTCCTTTGTAAGTTCGCTTGGGCCACTCGGTATGTTCTTGCGATTTGTTGGACAGGAGCCCCCGGGGTGCCCTTAGCAGTATGCTATGGCGGATCGGGCTATCGCTTCCCACCTTCTTCTAACCAGGCACTCCGAGCTGAAGGCGTTGTGACCGGTGCTGTCACAATTTGCCCGCGTGCAGTTACAACACGAAGGAGGCAGACCTGCGCTCCAGTCCGCGCACTCCGTCCTCATGTGAGGACCGCCACAGTGGCCGCACTTTGGCACAGAATCCGTACAGAGACGTCTGCTGTGCCCATAACCAAGGCAGAGCGAGCATTGGACAAGCGGGGACTGGTCCTCGACCCTAACCCGCTGTAGGTCCACATGCACCGACCCTGCCTCGGTCATGCGTCGCCAGACCTCTGTGGCGACCCTCATCACTACATGACCTGTGTGCGGGTTCCTGGAACGCTTCCGATACAGGACCTCCATCTTCGCCTGATCTTCTTTGAGACCTTTGAAGATCTGCGAATTCTGATTGTGGAGGGCCTTTAGAATGTCCTCGTTCGTGTTGTACTGCATTAAGTCTTTCAAAATGACCTGCGGGTTCTTGTTTTTGATGTCCTGCGCCTCCAGCTCGGGCGCCTGCCTAAGCTTCTCCCTAAGCTTGTTCCTGTCGTCCTCGGTGCGGCAGCCCAGGATAACCTTCCGGTCCTTAGCCTTACGCACCTTTTCTACGGCTATTCCCCCTTCCCTGGCATTCACTACCTTTCGCAGCCGGTCTAAGACCTGCTCTCCTGTCTCCTTTTCGTCCCTGGCCGACACCACTATGGAGTGCAGTGTTTCAGGGCTCTGAGCCCGGATGGGAGGCCGACTGGCCACTACGCTAGCGTACGACACCATTTGGTGTTGGCTAGTCTGTAGCGCCTCTTTCAGCCTCTCCATCCGTAGGCTGTTTTCGGCCAGGTTGCGGCTGTGCTCTTCGAGAGCTTTCCTCAAAGAGGTTGTTTCGGCCTCAGCATCAGCCTCTGGAGGAGAACAGGGGGCTCCCTCGGCCCTTCGGGTTGGGGGTTCCGCAAGGCTATCCCGGTCGCACTCCTTAATCAGCTGATAGAGACGGTCTGCCTGGGCTTTCACCTCCGCCTTTATCTCATTTTTTGTCGTTTTCGACTGCGTCATTAATGCCTTGATTTTATTGGAGCAGGCTCTGGCCTCAGCCACTCTACTTTTTGATGGGGGCGGGCTTCCTACCTCGAAGGCTATTGCTCCCTTCGCCATCACCGGCGTTATATGAACCGGTTTAGCAGGTGGGGTACGCTTCGTTACGGTTTTGCTGCCCGCCTCCCACTCGCCTACACTCCTCCTCACGCTCTGCGTGGAAGGCGCTGCTTCCTCAGGCGCCTTTTGTGGACTCTTTGAGAGGGTTTTGGTCATTTTGACAATAGGCTTTTTTGGAGGCGTACGCGCACCAGGCATTCCGCTCATCGTGATACGTGTATGAACTTGGGGATTAGTGTAGCGTCGTCAAGAGGGGTGTGTAAAAGGCACCCCAATTGTTGTGTAAAATGCGTGTAAAGTGGGGTATTGTAAAGATACCCCGCTTTGTGTGTATAGGTTCCCCTGTACAGGGTACTTGTCGAAAGTTAAAAACAATAATAAATTAAGTCCTAATTCTAATATATAGTAGTACAATAGTACTACTATATGTCAATAAATGATTTAAAATTGCCTAAAAACCTAAATATAGTAACACAAAAGTGCTACTATATGTCAGTACATAAAATATAAAATTACAAAAAATATATGGTCTTAACCTAATATACAGTAACACAAAAGTGTTACTGTATGTCAATAATTACTATTGTTAAAAACTTATAACTATGATATAGCAGCACAAAAGTGCTACTATATGTCTTAAATCTAAAAACAAAAACCGTAAATCAGACCTGTTCCCACAGTGTAGTCCAAAAAGACACAGTTAACCAAGAAAATGGGATTAAGACTGAATAAAATTAAAATAAAATAAAAATTTAAATTTTTAAAATTTTGAAAAAAGTTTTGAAAAGTTTTTTCCGATTTTCCGGCAAAACCCTTGGGGCCAAATTGAAGGACTTCTCCTCCCGATCACGGAGACCCCAAACTCGGTGGGTCTATGACCTCCGGTACCAAAGTTAGGGTCCGGGGGGGCGAAGAAGTTTCTCAATGGGGGGGGGGGGGTATCCAAATGGATCCCTTTGGGTCTCAGGGAATATAGGATGAGGGATAGGGGGTTTAGTCAGAGGGGGGGGCGGGGGTCCAGAAGGGGGTCCAGAAAGGGGTCCAAATATAGATATATAAATGTATACTAATAACAATTTCAGTAATTTAAGGGATTTGGGGTTTCCAAAAAAGGGGGTCAAAAGGGGGGTCTAGGGGGCCTATCTTAATCCAGGTCCAGATTGGGAGGGGGTGTATTCTTTGGGGGGGGGAAATTTCGTCAAAATTTCAATTTTCCGCACCGTTTCCGAGATATTTCGACTTTTATGAAAAATCGAAATATTCTTCCAAAAAACACACTCCGTCACCAGTAAAAATATTGTTAACTAGTTATTGGA
>CATKRY010000003.1:87476-153523 GCA_949775005.1 Orthosia gothica | reverse complement strand
ATTACGCATACCCGCCCCTTGGGGGAATGGGGACGGGCTATGTGGGACTCCCCGGAAAGTTCCGGTATACCCACTAAAATAACCCAGCGGCACTCCCGCATCGTCTGTTTGGAGGAGGACTGGGAAACTGGCACAGCCTTTACGCCCAGTCCTCCGCCGACGACCGCCCGCCTTTACAGCGGGGCCTTCACGCCCCTCCCTTAGTGGAGGGGTCCGGGAACGACAGCGAGTGCTCTGCCATGCCCGCCCGACGAGGGTGGTGACTAGTGCAATGCGAGCTAGGGCGCCCCCGCGCCCGTCGCCCGCTAGTCACCACCAGGAGGTGGGAGGAGACGATTGAACAACCGCCTTCTCCCACCCCTTCTCCGCCTGCGGAGCGGCGGCGCGAGAGGATCGTCCTCCCGCGCACGCTCCGCCGCCTCCTTTTGCGACATCACGACCTCGCAAAAGGAGGCAACCGCAGCCCAGGCCTCCTCACTCCCCAGCATGGAGTTGACCACGCCGGGAAGTGAGAGGTCCTGTCCGATCACTAGAATCAGGGCACGGCGCAGTTCAGCCCAGGCTGGGCACACCTCGAGGGTGTGCTGCGCCGTGTCCTCTGCCGCGCCGCAGTCGTGGCACGCCGGGGTTTCCTCCCTCCGGATCCGGTGCAGGTGCGTTCCGAAACAACCATGTCCGGACAACACCTGCACCAAACGGAACGAGAGGAAACCATGTGGCCGCTCGAGCCAGCCTAGCAAGACTGGACCGAGCGCGTCCAGCGTCCGGCGTCCAAAGGCGGCGGTGGCGAGGTCCTCCTTCCAATGGAGGACGATGGCGTCCCTCGCCTCCCGCCGCACTGCCTCCCTCTCTTCCGCGGCGGGGCGCTCCCCGAGCGCCTTCCGCCGCGCCGTCCACTCGTACACTCTGGCGAGCACCCATGCCTCCAACTCCCAGGGAGGGGGCCCGCCAGAGCGCATGCCGCCGAGAGACCCACCGAGCGGTAGGCCCTCGCCACCCGCAGTGCAATGGCCCTTTGGGGCCTGCGGATGGCGGTCGCGTTCTCCCTCCTGTGGAGGGAGTCCGCCCAGATGGGCGCCCCGTAGAGGGCCATACTTCGCAGGATGCCGGCATAGAGGCGCCGGCATCGATCCTTCGGCCCTCCCAAGTTTGGGAGGAGCCATGAGAGGGCGTCCGCGGCTTTTAGCAGGCGCGTCGACAGCCCACTGAAGTGCGGGCCGAAGCGCCACCTGCTGTCTAGCACGAGGCCCAGATACTTCATCTGGGCCCCCGACCCCTATCCGGACGCCCTCCACGACGATGTGGGCGTTCGGAGGGCAGCGCTGCCGAGGCCCGTGAAAGAACACGGCCTCGGTTTTGTTCAGCGCTACCCTCAATCCAAGCTGGCGGATCCTACCTGCCACCAAGGATCCGCCAGCCGAGGCCAAACAGGCCGCCTGACCAAAGTCCCTCCCCCGGGCAACGAGGAGAGTGTCATCCGCGTAACAGATGACACTCGTGCCCTGGAGGAGGGTGCCCCTCAGGAGCCAGTCGAATGCGATGTTCCACAAGGGGGGCCCTAGCACCGACCCCTGTGGAACACCGCACTCCGCTCCGTAGCGCCTGATCCTGGCCGTCTTGTCCGCCAGGAGGACCTCTCTGTCCTCCAGGTAGCTGGCCAGGATCGCCCGCAGATAACCTAACCTAACCTAACCTAACCTAACCTAACCTAACCTAACCTAACCTAACCTAACCTAACCTAACCTAACCTAACCTAACCTAACCTAACCTAACCTAACCTAACCTAACCTAACCTAACCTAACCTAACCTAACCTAACCTAACCTAACCTAACCTAACCTAACCTAACCTAACCTAACCTAACCTAACCTAACCTAACCTAACCTAACCTAACCTAACCTAACCTAACCTAACCTAACCTAACCTAACCTAACCTAACCTAACCTAACCTTTTTTTTTTTTTTTTTTTTGTTCTCCCAGGAAAATTCCTGACGAATACGCAGTGGCCTGGGGGGGACCACTGCGTTATGTGGGGTTCGCACCCACTAAAAACCTGGAGTGTTCCTTCACTCGCCCACGGGGCTGCGGGACCCACGAGGCTTGCGACCGCGTGCCCCGCTGGCGTTGCTCCGCAACGGAGCTCTTCTCTATTGGGCGGGGCAGAGTCCCTTGTTGTTAGTTGAGACCCAACCCAGCCCAATTCCACCTCAAAATCAATCTCCTCCTAGCACTGAGGCGACCGGGAACACCGCGGCGTCTCAGTGCGTGGGACCTTTGGGTGGACGGTGGATCCCCCGATCCACCGCCCACGGTCCCCGGCGTTACGGCATCATTCGGCCCGCAAAGGCCAGACGCCGTCTTCCGCGTCTACGGCGACGCATCGGAGCCGAGTCAACGTCGTTTTCCCGATCCCTTTCCGCCGCCTCCTTCCGTGACATCACCTCGACGCTGAACGTCGCTACCGCTCGCCAATACTCGTCGCTGTCGACCATCTTCCTGAGGAGGGCCGGCAGCGACAGGTCGTCCCCGACGGTCGCGGACAGGGCGGCGCGAGGGACCGCCCAAGCAGGGCACTCCTCGCGCGTGTGTTGCGCCGTGTCCGCGACTCCCGCCACGCAATGGTGGCACACGTCCGTGGGCTCTCTTCTTGCCACCCGGTACAGGTATCTTCCAAAGCAACCGTGCCCGGTGATCATCTGTGTCAGGTGGAAGGAGAGAGCCCCGTGCCGCCGTTCGAGCCACTCGCGGAGAATGGGCCGAACGGCGGTCACCACCTCTCGGCTCTCAACCCGATCTTCTTCCAGGCGCGCCCTCCACCTCCGCAGGAGAGTGTCACGCCACTCCTCTCGCCAGCGACGAATCTCTCGCGGATGGGGGGGGCGGCCGCCGCCCGCAATCGCCTCTTTCGTTCGCCAGTACGCCGCGGCGAGTACCTCTGCATCGAGGTCCCACGGCGGCGTGCCGGCGAGCACACACGCGCCGACGCACGACACGGTGCGGTACGCCCGGGCCACCCTGAGCGCCATGGCGCGCTGCGGTCGTCGCAGCGCAGCCAGATTCGGGCCGCTCATGGCTCCTACCCATATTGGCGCCCCGTAGAGCGCCATGGAGCGCACCACACCCGTGTACAGGCGTCGGCAGACTCCACCCGGCCCCCCGACATTTGGGAGGATCCGCCCCAATGCCCCAGCGGTGGCCAACAACTTTGGGGCCAACCGCCGGAAGTGCTCCTCGAACTTCCATCGGCCGTCGAGTACGAGGCCCAGGTACTTCATCGAAGTACCGACGGCGATGGAAGTTCCTCCCACAACAATGGAGGCCCCCGGCGGCGGCCTCTGTCGGGGCCCGTGAAACAGGAGGGCCTCTGACTTTTCCAGGGCCACCTCGAGCCCCAGGGCACGGATCCTCCCCACTACCTGGGCCACACCCGCCGTGGCGAGCAGGGATGCCTCTCTGTAGGTGCCGCCGCGGGCTAGCACGAGGGTGTCATCGGCGTAACAGATTACGCTGACCCCCCGCAAAGTGGCCCCGCGCAGCACCCAGTCGTAGCCGATGTTCCACAGGGGAGGGCCCAGAACAGACCCCTGCGGAACACCGCACGACATATCCCTCCTCCCCTCGCCGGCCCTCGTCGGGAAAACGACGGCTCTGCCGGCAAAGTAGTCGGCGATGACCCGCTGGAGGTACTGCGGCACGCCGTGAAACCGCAGCGCCGCCTTGATCGTTTCCCAGGGCAGCGTGTTGAATGCGTTGCGGATGTCCAATGACACCGCAAGCAACACGCCACCCCGGGAGACGGCCTCCTCGGTGAGATCTCTCACGCGCGCAACGGCGTCCAGGGTCGACCGACCCCGGCGGAAACCGAACTGCGCGTCGTCCAGATCCGGATCCATGCACTCGGCCAGGCGAGCCGCGAGCACACGCTCGAAGAGCTTGCTCACCTCGCCGAGTAACACGATCGGACGGTAGGACGACGGCAGTCCGGCCGGGCGCCCTGCCTTCGGCAGTAGTACGAGTTTGCCCGTCTTCCACGCGCGCGGGAATCGACCCTGCACCACGCATGCGGTGAAGAGGGACCTCACCCTCTCTCCGATCTCCTCCAGCGCGATCGCTAATGCCGTCCCCGGAACGCCGTCCGGGCCCGGGGCGGTCCTCTTCATTTTGAGCCTGAGGACGGCCGCCCCGAATTCGGCCTCCGACACCGGCGGTGCGGGGACTTCGTCCTCAACCTCGGCCGATCGCGCACCGTGTCGGGCCATCGCCGGAGGCACCCACTCGTCTCGCTGCGGGAAGAGGGTGCCCACCACCTCTTCGAGAAGACCCCCGTCCACGCTAGAAGTGACGGGGGGAGCCCAGGGCCGCAGCTTTTTTCTGACGGCTTTGTACGGCCTACCCCAAGGGTCGCCATCGAGGGTCCGCAACCATTCCTCCCACGCCGCCTCCTTGGCCCGCGCGATTGCCAACTGGAACGTTTCGCGCAAAGCCCTGTAGGCGGCGTAGGAGGCATTCTCCTCATTCGCGTCCCGGACTCGCCTCCGCCTGCACCGAGTGTATTGGCGGCGTGCCCTACCGCAATCGATGCGCATGCGGCGGAGCTCGTCGCTCCACCAATACACCCGATGCCGAGGAGGGAGGGGTCTCGCCCTGGGCATCGCCGCGTCGCATATGCGGCCCAGCGAGGCCGCAAGGCGCCCTGCCTCCTCGTCCACGTCCTGGCCAATGTCGGGCCCGTACACCCAGTCCTCGACTACAGCGGCCTCTCTGGCGACCTCCCTATCGAGCCGCCCCAGCACCCAGCGCGGGCCGCCCCCAACAACAGTAAGGTTCCCGTCCTGACCGCCGGTGGGGAGCGCGGAGACATCGAATCGGATGTAACGGTGGTCCGACAGTGTCTCCACGCCCACCACCACCCTCCAATTCTGGACACGGCGCGCCAGGGCGGGCGATGCCAACGTAATATCGACTATAGACCCACCCTGTTGCCGCACGCACGTGTCCTCCGACCCGGTGTTGAGGACGGCCAAGCCCATGGAGACCGCCCACTCCTCCAGACACTCACCCCGCGCATCCGTCGCCGGGGATCCCCACGCCGTTGATTTGGCGTTGAAATCCCCAGCGACTAGCACGGGGCTAGGGGCGACCTGCCCAACCAGGGCGCCCACCTCCCCGAGCATTGCCTCAAAGTCGGCGAGGGCCCGGTTGGGTGAGAAGTACACCCCTATCACTGTGATGCCACCCACGGCTGCCAGTACGTAGTCCCTACCCCTCGACACGTGGCCGATGGGCGGGGCGCCAGAGGCAGCCGGGGCAGCGATGGCCACCAAGCCATCCCTGCTACCGACCCAGTCATCTCGGGTGGGGACAAAGTAGGGCTCGGCGACTACGGCCACTTTGATTCCCCACTCTGCCAGGGTCTGGGTGAAAAGATCCTGGGCCCTGGCAGAGTGGTTAATGTTCGCCTGCAGAAAGGCGAGTCCGGGCATTTATGTGGCGGTATCCATTGGCCCCTCCGCTGCTTTTGGGCCTTGGGTAGGCCCACCGCCCTTATTTTTGACTTTGTTGTTCTGGGCTTTGCCCACACAGCCTGCACCACCAAGAGGGTGCCCAGCCGGTTTGCCCGCTGCTGCGCAGGTGGCGCAGTTGGGCTCGGCCCGGCACTCACGCGCCCGGTGGCCCGGTTTTCCGCAGCGGTAGCAGAGACCGCTGCGGTCCACCTCCGACCCACACTTGCTGGCGACGTGGCCCAGGTTGAGGCACCTGAAGCACCTGAGGGGCCTAACCGCCAGCAAGGTAACTCTGGCCGTAATCCAGCCTACTTTTAGGCGGTCGGCGCCAACAACAGTTTTGGCGGCGGCCACCGGGCAGCCAAGCCACATCGTGGCCCGGTCGCTGATGACACCGGGCCTGATGTCGTCGACGTGACATCCCCCCTGCGCAGCAAAAGCCGCCACCACCTCTGAGGCGGTGACAGAGTCGTCGAGTCCTGAAACCAATACGTCCACTCTTTTGGTCGGGCGGGAGACCCTGACCACCTCGGCGCTCAGGACCTCTCTCAGCTTATTGGCCAGCGAGTCGGCCTTCTCTGCGCCCCCATCCCCGAAGATTTCAAGGATGCGGGCGCCGGTGACCGTGGTCCTGCAGCGCATTTCTTCTATGCCGAGACTCTCCCTGTCGATCCGGGTCCGGGCCTCCCGCAATACTGAGCTGTAAGTGGCTCCCTGCTCAGCCGCGCCCGGTTGCAGCGTTAGTGTCACTGCTGCCGTTTTCGGCGCGCGTAGCTTCGCCACCGCCGCTGTCTTCTTCTTCTGGGTGCTCTGGGCGCTTGTCTGCTTGCCACTGCTTTTGGCACCCCGAGCAGCAACCAAGCTCCACTGCTCCGTCAATGGGGGCGGTGGGGGGGCGTCCTTCATCGGGCTAGGGTCCCTTTCAGGGGGCGGGGCCGTCGTTTTCCCTTTGCCTTTCCCCTTTCCTTTGCCCTTGTTTTTGGGCTGGGCTGCGGGCTGGACTGCGGGCTGGGTTGCGGGCACAGGCGGAGGCGTCGGGGGTATTGGGGCCTTCGCCTCCGACTCGGCTGACTCCCCCTTTCTCTTGTCAGCCGCCAGCGGCGGCCGCAATGCCGGCTCTGGTAGGAGGCGACACTCGAGCCCTTCGAGTCGTGCATTCAGCATATTGCTGAACTGCACGACGCTGGCCCGAGATATCTCCTCCATGAGTTGCCGTATATGGTCGAAGTCGGGTGCTGCCGCCGCTGGCCGGCTGTTTGCCTCAGCCAGCTGTGCTGTTAGCCGCCGGTTTTCGGCCTCCAGTTTGGCTATTTCCTCCGACACTGTTCGGGCTCTTATGCCCACCGCGGCCTCCTTGATGATCGAGGCCGCGTCCTTTAGGGTCTTAACACTTGTCCCCTTCAGGCGACTGGATTTGGTAGCCACCGTTTCTACAGTCTTTGCAGCCTCTAGCAGCAAGCAGTTGAGTGCTGCGAGAGACTGCTCCGTGTCCTCCTCTGGTGCCGGGGGGTTGAGGCCGCTGCGGCAGGCATGTCGTGACAGTTTGAGTGTCTTGGCGACCTCCACTATTTGCTCCTCGGCCTCTATCTGGAGCGTTTCCGCTTTTGCCGCATTAAGACGGGCCTGGGCCGCGGCTAGGCCGACGTATTCCCCAGTGGTGGGCGGTCGGCCTCTCCCTCTCTTAGATTTGTGCGCCGCCCCTTTTTGCGCCGACGCCATCTCCTCCTCTCCATGCTCGCCCATTCCTCTTTTGCGCCACTTGCGAGTCTCCTCGTTTTCGCTGCTCGAGTCAACGTTCATTTGGCAAGTGTCCTCTTTCTCGCTCTCCGAGCCGGATCCGCACGAAACCATTTTTGCGTCAGATTCGCCGGAGGACTCCGACAGACGCAGCACTGACACGCGTAGTTCCTTTTCAGGATTCTTCTTCGCCTGCCTCACCTTTCTCTCCTTCTTCTTCTCCTCCTTCATCTCCACTTTCACTTCCTCCTTCTTTTTTTCGTCTTGTTGTTTTTTAGTTAAAGTTTGTTCCATTGTTATTCCCACGAGTATGGGACGATATAAATAACACTGTCGGGTGACGCCCATTCCTGTACCAGTGTAGCTATATAAACCTAACCTAACCTAACCTAACCTTTTTTTTTTTTTTTTTTTTTTTTTTTTTTTTTTTTTTTTTTTTTTTTTTTTTTTTTTTTTTTTTTTTTTTTTTTTTTTTTTTTTTGATAACGCTGGAAAAAAAATGCATTACGCATACCCGCCCATCGGGGGAATGGACGGGCTATGTGGGACTCCCCGGGCAAGCCCGGTATACCCACTAAAATAAACCAGCGCACTCCCGCATCGTCTGTGTGGAGGAGGACTGGGAAACCGGCACAGCCTTTACGCCCAGTCCTCCGCCGACGAATGCCCACCACAATGGCGGGCCCCGCACGCCCCTCCCTCAGTGGAGGGGCCCGGGAATGACCGTGAGTGATCGGCCATTCCCGCCCGACGAGGGTGGCGATTGTGCAATGCAGACGACAGGCGCCCCCGCACCTGCCGCCCGCTAATCACCACCAGGGTGGGCGCAGGCGATCGTACAACCGCCCTCTCCCACCCCCACCGCTGCCTCCTTTTGCGACATGGCGTCCTCGCAAAAGGAGGCAACCGCCGCCCAGGCCTCCCCGCTCCCCAGCATGGATTTACCACACCGGGAAGCGAGAGGACCTGCCAAACACCTCAGGGCACGGCGCAGCTACGCCCCCGCTGGGCACACCTAGACGGTGTGCCGCGCCGTACCCTCCACCGCACTGGACCTAACGGTCCCCTCCTATGCGGCATCTTGCCAGAATCCGCGAAGGCCAGATGCCGCCCTCCGCGTGTGCGGCGAAGCGTCGAGAACGACACTCCGCCGCCTCCTCCAACCATTGACTTGTCCCTGCCGACCATCCCACGTCAAAAGAGGGTCGGCAACGACAAGTCACACCCTCCTCTTGGGCCCACCTCCCGCCCCCGAACCGCGGCCACCCCCACCCGCAGGACAGATTCCGGGCTGCAGAGCCAGGTGCAGAGCGGGCAAAGCCCGGATGCAGAGCCGGGCAAAGCAGGGTGCAGAGCTGGTCAGTGCACTCGGGGAACTCAAACCGCACGAGTACCGAGTGCAAAGCCAGGTGCAGAGCGGGCAGAGCCGGTCACTGCAGAGCCGGGCAGTGCAGGGTGCAGAGCTGGGGTGCCCCGGGCGTTCCCTCCCGCAGGGGAAGGCGGCCCGCCCAGAGGCAAGGAAGTGAGCCCCACCGCTTACCTACCAAACCTAACCTACCCCACCCACCCCAACCTACCTACCCAGCCTACCCCTTCGCCGCATCTGGAGTGTCCTCTGCTATTCAGAGGAACACCCAGAGCGACGAGTCCCCCCCCTACCCCCCCGTCAGATATTCGCCATCGCCAACAAGAACCCACGAATGGGAAGTTATTGACGGTGCCCAGGGTGCACCAGCCCAACGGGTTGCTCTTCTCCCCGGACGTATCCGAAAGAGACCAGCAACCAACTAGGCCAACGTGGAGGTTACCTGACCCGCACCCCAACCTAACCTAACCTAACCTAACCTAACCTAACCTTTTTTTTTTTTTTTTTTTTTTTTTTTTTTTTGATAACGCTGGAAAAAAATGCATTACGCATACCCGCCCATCGGGGGAATGGACGGGCTATGTGGGACTCCCCGAGCAAGCCCGGTATACCCACTAAAATAAACCAGCGCACTCCCGCATCGTCTTTATGGAGGAGGACTGGGAAACCGGCACAGCCTTTACGCCCAGTCCTCCGCCGACGACTGCCCACCATAATGGCGGGCCCCGCACGCCCCTCCCTCAGTGGAGGGGCCCGGGAATGACCGTGAGTGATCGGCCATTCCCGCCCGACGAGGGTGGTGATTGTGCAATGCAGACGACAGGCGCCCCCGCACCTGCCGCCCGCTAATCACCACCAGGGGGTGGGCGCAGGCGATCGTACAACCGCCCTCTCCCACCCCCACCGCTGCCTCCTTTTGCGACATGGCGTCCTCGCAAAAGGAGGCAACCGCCGCCCAGGCCTTCCCGCTCCCCAGCATGGATTTACCACACCGGGAAGCGAGAGGACCTGCCAAACACCTCCTCAGGGCATGACGCAGCTACGCCCCCGCTGGGCACACCTAGACGGTGTGCCGCGCCATGCTCCTCACCGCGCTGGACCTTTACGGTCCCCTCCGTTGCAGCATCTGGCCCGCGAAGCCCAGACGCCGCCCTCCGCGTGTGCGGCGAAGCGTCGAGACCGACGCTCCGCCGCCTCCTCCCACCATTGACTTGTCCCTGCCGACCATCCCACGTCAAAGGAGGGTCGGCAACGACAAGTCACAACCTCCTCTTGGGCCCACCTCCCGCCCCCGAGCCGCAGCCACCCCCACCCGCAGGAGAGATTCCGGGCTGCAGAGCCAGGTGCAGAGCGGGCAAAGCCCGGATGCAGAGCCGGGCAAAGCAGGGTGCAGAGCTGGTCAGTGCACTCGGGGAGCTCAAACCGCACGAGCGCCGAGTGCAAAGCCAGGTGCAGAGCGGGCAGAGCCGGTCACTGCAGAGCCGGGCAGTGCAGGGTGCAGAGCTGGGGTGCCCCGGGCGTTCCCCCCCGCAGGGGAAGGCGGCCCGCCCAGAGGCCAAGAAGTGAGCCCCACCGCTTTCCTAACCACCTAACCTACCTACCCAGACTACCCCTTCGTCGCATCTGGAGTGTCCCCTGCTAATCAGGGGAACACCCAGAGCGACGCATCCCCCCCACCCCCCCCGTCAGATATTCGCCACCGCCAACAAGAACCCACGAATGGGAAGTTATTGACGGTGCCCAGGGTGCACCAGCCCAGCGGGTTGCTCTTCCCCCCGGACGTATCCGAAAGAGACCAGCAACCAACTAGGCCAACGTGGAGGTTACCTGACCCGCACCCCAACCTAACCTAACCTAACCTAACCTAACCTAACCTAACCTAACCTAACCTAACCTAACCTTTTTTTTTTTTTTTTTTTTTTTTTTTTTTTTTTTTTTTTTTTTTTTTTTTTTTTTTTTGATCACGCTGGGAAAAAATGCATTACGCATACCCGCCCCTTGGGGGAATGGGGACGGGCTATGTGGGACTCCCCGGAATGTTCCGGTATACCCACTAAAATAACCCAGCGGCACTCCCGCATCGTCTGTTTGGAGGAGGACTGGGAAACTGGCACAGCCTTTACGCCCAGTCCTCCGCCGACGACCGCCCGCCTTTACAGCGGGGCCTTCTCGCCCCTCCCTTAGTGGAGGGGCCCGGGAATGACCACGTGCTCGGCCATTCCCGCCCGTCGAGGGTGGTGACTAGTGCAATGCAGACGACAGGCGCCCCCGCGCCTGTCGCCCGCCAGTCACCACCGGGAGGTGGGAGGAGACGGTCTTATAACCGCCTTCTCCCACCCCTTCTTCGTCTGCGGAGCGGCGGCGCGAGAGGATCGTCCTCCCGCGCACGCTCCGCCGCCTCCTTTTGCGAAATCACGACCTCGCAAAAGGAGGCAACCGCCGCCCAGGCCTCCTCACTCCCCAGCATGGAGCTGACCACACTGGGAAGTGAGAGGTCCTGCCCGATCACTTCATTCAGGGCACGGCGCAGCTCTGCCCAGGCTGGGCACACCTCGAGGGTGTGCTGCGCCGTGTCCTCTGCCGCACCACAGTCGTGGCACGCCGGGGTTTCCTCCCTCCGGATCCGGTGCAGGTGCGTTCCGAAACAACCATGTCCGGACAACACCTGCACCAAACGGAATGAGAGGAAACCGTGGGGACGCTCGAGCCAGCCCTGCAAGACTGGGCCGAGCGCGTCCAACGTCCGGCGTCCAAAGGCGGCGGTGGCGAGGTCCTCCGTCCAATGGAGGACGATGGCGTCCCTCGCCTCCCGCCGCACTGCCTCCCGCTCTTCCGCAGCGGGGCGCTCCCCGAGCGCCTTCCGCCGCGCCGTCCACTCGTACACTCTGGCGAGCACCCATGCCTCCAACTCCCAGGGAGGGGTGCCCGCCAGAGCGCACGCCGCCGAGAAGCCCACTGAGCGGTAGGCTCTCGCCACCCGCAGTGCAATGGCCCTTTGGGGCTTGCGGATGGCGGTCGCGTTCTCCCTCCTGTGGAGGGAGTCCGCCCAGATGGGCGCCCCGTAGAGGGCCATACTCTTGAGGATGCCGGCATAGAGGCGCCGGCATCGATCCTTCGGCCCTCCCAAGTTTGGGAGGAGCCATGAGAGGGCGTCCGCGGCTTTCAGCAGGCGCGTCGACAGCCCGCTGAAATGCGGGCCGAAGCGCCACCTGCTGTCTAGCACGAGGCCCAGATACTTCATCTGGGCCCCGACCCCTATCCGGACGCCCTCCACGACAATGTGGGCGTTCGGAGGGCAGCGCTGCCGAGGCCCGTGAAAGAACACGGCCTCGGTCTTGTTCAGCGCTACCCTCAATCCAAGCTGGCGGATCCTACCTGCCACCAAGGATCCGCCAGCCGAGGCCAAACAAGCCGCCTGACCAAAGTCCCTCCCCCGGGCAACGAGGAGAGTGTCATCCGCGTAACAGATGACACTCGTGCCCTGGAGGAGGGTGCCCCGCAGGAGCCAGTCGAATGCGATGTTCCACAAGGGGGGCCCTAGCACCGACCCCTGCGGAACACCGCACTCCGCTCCGTGGCGCCTGATCCTGGCCGTCTTGTCCACCAGGAGGACCTCTCTGTCCTCCAGGTAGCTGGCCAGGATCGCCCGCAGATATGGAGGCACTCCGTGGTACCGGAGTGCCTCCAATATGGTCGAGTGGGGCACGGAGTTGAAGGCGTTGGCGATGTCGAACGACACCGCCAACACTCCGTCCCCCGATTCGACCGCCTCCTGCACGTGGCCCCTGAGTAGGGCCAACGCGTCGACCGTCGAACGCCCACGTCGAAAACCGAACTGGGCGTCCGACAGGTCAGGCCCTACCTCCCGCAACTGGCTATTTAGCCGGGTGGCGATGATCCCCTCGAACAATTTACCGACCTCATCGAGCAGAACGATGGGCCGGTATGCCGAGGGGGAGTCCACCGGGCGTCCCTCCTTCCGGAGGAGGCACAACTGCCCCTCCTTCCACAGTTTCGGGAACCTCCCAGCCGTCAGACACGCGCTGAAGAGGTCCCGAAACCTATCCTCCATGAGGGACGCCGCGATGGCAACCACCCGTGCGGGGACGCCATCTGGCCCAGGGGCCGTCTTCTTCGCGCGGAGGGACAGAACCCCCGCGCGAAGTTCCTCCGCTGATACTGGAGGGACCTCTACCTCCGGCGAAGCCACCACCCCCCCCAGTGGGGGGTTCATTGTTGGTGGGGTGAAGTCGGTCCTGCGCGGAAACAGTGACCGAACCACCCCATCCAGCACCGCCGGCTCCAGGGTCTCCGTGACTGGGGGACCAAAGGGGCGCAGTTGGTTCCGCGCCGCCTTATATGGCCTCCCAAACGGATCCCTGTCGAGGCCCTCCAGCATCTCGGCCCTCGCCGAGTCCTTGGCGGCGCACATAGCCGCCTTGAGGACCGTCTTTGCCTCCAGGTAAGAGGCGTAGAGGCGGTCCTCCCCGGCCTGAGACCGGGTAGTGCGCCGCCGACTCCGCGTGTAGGCCCTCCTGGCCGCCACGCAGGTGGCCCGTAGCCCCGCCAGCTCCTCCGACCACCAGTACACGGCGCGACGGGGAGGCGGACGGCGTGACCGAGGCATGCTGGCGTTGCACACCTCGGTCAGGGACGCCCTGAGCTGGACCGCTGCCGCATCCACGTCCAGGACCGGCTCGACAGGGGGTGAGAGCCAGTCCCGGAGAAAGGCCGCCTCCTTGGCTGCCTCCCGGTCCAGGCGGGTGAGAGCCCACCGCGGGAAGGGAGATTGGCCAGAGCGGCCCGTCCCCTCCCGGGGGCCGGTGGAGATGTCGAACCGCACGTATCGGTGGTCCGACAAAGTTTCCACCGTCTCCACCCGCCAGTTCACAACGCGGGCGGCCAGGGCAGGGGTGGCAAACGAGACGTCTACCACCGATCCTCCCCGTTGCCGCACACACGTGTGGACCGCCCCCCTGTTGAGGAGGGACACGCCGCACGAGGCCGCCCAAAATTCGATGGCGCGTCCCCGGACGTTGCAGGAGGCAGCCGGGTTGCCCCAAGCCACCGACTTGGCGTTGAGGTCGCCCAATATGGCGACCTGGCGTGGTGCCGCCCTCCCGGCGACTGCCGTAAGGACTTCGAGGAAGTCCTCGAAATCCCTTAGAGGGCGGTTTGGGGAGAAATAGACCCCGACCAGGGCCATATCCCCCCCCCACGCGGCGGCCACGTATCCCGGTCCCCTCTCTAAAAGCGAGAGGGGAGGAGAGTCCGTGGAGGACCGCGCCACCAACGCCACCAAGCCGTCCCGGTCGCCCAGCCAGGTACTGGGGACCGAGTAAGGCTCGGCGACAACCGCCACGTCCACCAACCACTCGGCCATGATCTGCGTCAGCAGATCCTGGGCCACCCCGCAGTGGTTGGTGTTCGCCTGGAGGATGCGATGTTCGTGCCTATCCATCGGACATCGCACCCCCCTCCTCCTCAGCCAGGCCGGCAGCAGCCGAAAGCCCTTCTTCCGCCACGGCGGCGGTAGCGGCAGGCTTTCTCGGCGCCTGTGCTTTTCCCTTCTTAGGGGGAGGATTACACATCCTCCCCTGCATTATGTGCCCTGCCGGGCGGCCAGCGGCGGCACAGACTGCGCAGTGCGGCTTGGCGGCCTCGCACGAGGCGGACTTGTGGCCCTCCTTGCCGCAGCGGTAGCAGCTCTCTGTCCGGTCCACCGTGGACGGACAGAGGGGCCGGGTGTGCCCGACTCCGAAGCACCTGTAGCACCTCAAGGGCTGTGCCACAAGTGCTCGGACCGCACCCGAGCTGAAGCCAATGCTAAGCCGTCCTTTATCAAGGACGGCTTTGGCAGCGGCGACTGGGCACTCCATACGGATGGTGCCCATGCCACCGCGCCCGGGCCTGATGTCCCGGGCTCGCACCGCTGCGACAACACAGCCCCCCACGGCTGCGACCACCGCCACCACCTCCTCCTTGGTGACGGTGTCGTCGAGGTCGGTCACCTCAATGGCCGCCGTTTTCACGGGCCGGGCCACCTTGGCCGAGTCCGCGATGACCTCCCGCAACTTTGTTGCGAAGAGGTCTGCGCTGGCACTGCCCCCCGCCCCCGGGAACTCGAATAAACGAGCTCCGGCTTGGGTCCGCCGGCAAGAGACCTTGCCGATCCCCAGTTGGGTGGGATCGGCATTGGCACGCGCCCGCAACAATATGGAAGCGTACGTTTCCCCACGCTCCGCAGCCTCCGCGGTGAGGGTCACCACGACGGCTGCGGTCTTAGGAGGAACAAGGTTCCTCTTGCCGGCTGGGGGCGAGCTCTTCCCTTTTCCCTTTCCTTTTTCAGTGGCATGTGACTGGCTGGGAGGGGTGGTGGCGGGGACGGCTGGGGTGGAGGTTTTCCCCTTTGCCTTCCCCTTTCCTTTGCCAGTCGACTGCGACCGGCTAGGAGGGGTGGCGGCGGGTACGGCAGGGACGACAGCTGCCGTCTTCTTCCCCTTGCCTTTTCCCTTACCCTTACCGGCGACCCTCGTCCAGCCCTGCTGGTTGGTCGGGGTGGTGGCAGGCAGGAGGAGGTCCTCTACCCTTTGTGAGGTCGGCTCCGGCTCTTTCCGCCTCTTGTCCGCCGCAAGAGGCAGCCGGTAACTTTTTTCCGGCAAGAGCCGATCCTCAATTCCTGCTAAGCAGGCTCGGACGAAGTCCCGCTCCTCCATCATGACCCTGCGGATGGTGTCCTCAAGGTCGAAGGAGGCGTGACCCTCTGCCGCAGGTCTTGGTTCGGCTTGTATTGGCCGGGCCGTTGCTGCAGCCAGCTTTTGGTGCAGCTGGCTAACCTCCGACTGCAGGCGATCGATCCTCGCCTGCAGCTGCCGCGTCTCATCGTTAGCCTTGCGCTGCACCAACTCCAGGACGATGCCACGCATGCTCGCGGCCCGGCATTTCAGGGACTTCTGGAATGTTCCCTTGAGGTGTGAGGACTTGGAAGCGACCTCCACAATCCCCTCCTCGTCCTCATCAGCCATCCGCTCCAGCTCAAGCAAGGAGTGGTCTGCGTACAGGACTCGGGACGCACCGTAACCAGACTTGGCACGGGCTACGCGAGCCTGCTCCTCCTTGGCTGCAACCCTTTCCTCCAGTTCCTGCTCTAACTGCGCCCGCCGAGTCAGGTCCAGGTGGCGCTTGGCGTCCGCCAATCCCACGTCGTGGGCGTCAGCCTCCGTCAGCGGCTTTTTGGCCTTGGCCTTTTTTCGTGACTCCCTCGCCGAACCTGAGGCCGAGGAGCCATCCGATACTTCCTTCAGGTAATACCGCTTCCGCGATAGCGATCGTGATCGAGTGTCCTCGGTCACCATCGCGCCAGCGTTCGACGCAACGAACTCCGTGTCGGAGTCCGAATCGTCAACCCTTCCTTCGTAGAAGGCTCTGCCTTCTTCCGACGCGCTCGCGTCGCGGTGGCCCTGAGAAGGGCCTTTGGGTTGGCCCTGAGAAGGGCCTTTGGGTTGGCCCTGAGAAGGGCCTTTGGGTTGGCCCTGAGAAGGGCCTTTGGGTTGGCCCTTAGAAGGGCCTTTTTTCTTCATGAAATGCCCGCGGGCATCCCGCGCATGGGTAGACATACTATCAGCAATGATCGTAGATTCCGCAAGTAAAATAAAATAGCTACGATCGCACAGTGCACTTTGGCCGTTCCCAGCCTGCCACTCCGTTACGGTGGTCAGGACTGGGACGTTTCCAGGGGATACGACGTGGACGTAAGCACTGTGAGGGGATCCCCCAACCTAACCTAACCTAACCTAACCTAACCTAACCTTTTTTTTTTTTTTTTTTTTTTGATAACGCTGGAAAAAAATGCATTACGCATACCCGCCCATCGGGGGAATGGACGGGCTATGTGGGACTCCCCGGGCAAGCCCGGTATACCCACTAAAATAAACCAGCGCACTCCCGCATCGTCTGTGTGGAGGAGGACTGGGAAACCGGCACAGCCTTTACGCCCAGTCCTCCGCCGACGATTGCCCACCATAATGGCGGGCCCCGCACGCCCCTCCCTCAGTGGAGGGGCCTGGGAATGACCGTGAGTGATCGGCCATTCCCGCCCGACGAGGGTGGTGATTGTGCAATGCAGACGACAGGCGCCCCCGCACCTGCCGCCCGCTAATCACCACCAGGGGGTGGGCGCAGGCGATCGTACAACCGCCTTCTCCCACCCCCACCGCTGCCTCCTTTTGCGACATGGCGTCCTCGCAAAAGGAGGCAACCGCCGCCCAGGCCTCCCCGCTCCCCAGCATGGATTTACCACACCGGGAAGCGAGAGGACCTGCCACACATCTCCTCCTCAGGGCACGGCGCAGCTACGCCCCCGCTGGGCACACCTAGACGGTGTGCCGCGCCGTGCACCTCACCGCGTTGGACCTAACGGTCCCCTCCAATGCAGCATCTGGCCCGCGAAGGCCAGACGCCGCCCTCCGCGTGTGCGGCGAAGCGTCGAGACCGACGCTCCGCCGCCTCCTCCCACCATTGACTTGTCCCTGCCGACCATCCCACGTCAAAGGAGGGTCGGCAACGACAAGTCACAACCTCCTCTTGGGCCCACCTCCCGCCCCCGAGCCGCAGCCACCCCCACCCGCAGGAGAGATTCCGAGCTGCAGAGCCAGGTGCAGAGCGGGCAAAGCCCGGATGCAGAGCCGGGCAAAGCAGGGTGCAGAGCTGGTCAGTGCACTCGGTGAGCTCAAACCGCACGAGCGCCGAGTGCAAAGCCAGGTGCAGAGCGGGCAGAGCCGGTCACTGCAGAGCCGGGCAGTGCAGGGTGCAGAGCTGGGGTGCCCCGGGCGTTCCCCCCCGCAGGGGAAGGCGGCCCGCCCAGAGGCCAAGAAGTGAGCCCCACCGCTTTCCTAACCACCTAACCTACCTACCCAGACTACCCCTTCGTCGCATCTGGAGTGTCCCCTGCTAATCAGGGGAACACCCAGAGCGACGCATCCCCCCCACCCCCCCCGTCAGATATTCGCCACCGCCAACAAGAACCCACGAATGGGAAGTTATTGACGGTGCCCAGGGTGCACCAGCCCAGCGGGTTGCTCTTCGCCCCGGACGTATCCGAAAGAGACCAGCAACCAACTAGGCCAACGTGGAGGTTACCTGACCCGCACCCCAACCTAACCTAACCTAACCTAACCTAACCTAACCAGTTCCCCCGCAACCCTCGTGGTGGTCGGATCGTTTTTGGCAACGCTCCGCGCTAAAAAATTCATTTGAGTGGTATTTTTTCGTGATATACACAAGTGTTATATACCAAACGACGCGTATCAGTGCCGCGCAAGTGACTGTGCAGTTTTCACGTGCCGGAAAACTCCGGAAAAAGTGCAGTGTGCGAAAAACCACAAAAACCAGGACTTTGCAAACTTTCGGAGTGATATAACTCCGAAAAACGAGCGTCGAGGCCTGGTTTTTATTTTACCAAAGCACGAGGCCCAACGAGACGCAGAGAACGACACCCCACGGGCAATTTTCCAATAACCGGTTGCCAAGAAAACTGAGGAAAACTGAGTGCCTAACCTCAAAATTTGACAACGTGGTACTCGAACCGTTTCCCACAACGAGCTGAAATTTTGGTAGCTGAGAGGAGGCGCAGAGGCAAGCAGAACGACGCTTCAAGCGGATTTTTACCCCCACCAGAAGCGGAAGAAATAAAGATTGAAGACCCAAACTTTGGACTCCTCTACTGAAAAATCTTCAGTGAGTACCCCCTGTTTTTCAAGCGGTTCCTGCTGCGCGCTCATCAGAGGAGCACACTCAGCCGAAGACCATATTTTTAAGTTCATTTTTCTGGTAAATAAGTCGCAAAAAGTAACTTTTTTAGTTTTTTGAAAATAATTCCACTTTAAATTATAAAAATTTAAAATATTATTTACAGATTCCAAAGAGCCATATTTAATACAAATTTATCAATTTTTTTCAAAATTTTTTGTCCTATACAACTCTAGTTATTTAATTTTTAGTGTTTTTTCTAAATTAAAACAAAAATAATAGTCTTAAAATTATTTTAATGGCAGGATTGGTTTTATATCACTCATTGCGACTTATTTAAGCCCAAATTTGCCCCCAATAGCTGCAGGAACGAGCAGAATAGCTTTTTTTAAAATTTTAGGGTTTTTTGGTTTTAATTTTAAGTAATTAATAGCTCCTAAACTATTGGGCGCAGAGAGCTCGGGTTTCCACACTCCACAGCGGCATACGAGTGGGATCATTTTCTGTGTATTTTCAGGAGTTTTCAGGACCTAAAATTTTTCAGCCCTGAAACAAATTCTGGCGGATAGAGGAGGTCGAGCCAAGCACCACATTTCAAGCCGCGTTTCTCTGTGGCAAACGGTTGCGGAGTTATAGCTGCCCAAAGTCGTCTTTTGACAGTTACCCCCACTTTTTCGGGAACTTTGGCCCGGCATAGCTCCGTATCCGGTGGTCGCAGAGACTTGCCGTTTTCACAGTGGTGTTAGGGGACACCACCCCTACCTGATCCATTTGGTTTCAGGCGTTTTGGCGCTGAAAAATTTCAGGATCCTGAAAACCAATTTGCGCGGCGGAGCGGGACGAACCAAGCCGGACAAGTCCAAACTCGAGCGTTCTGCGACTGTTGGGGGGGTAGTTATACCGGGTTGAAATTTGACTTTGACAGTTCTAGAACTGTCAAACCATTTTTCAGACTCGGATAACTCTCGACCCGTGGGTCGTAGAAGGTTCGGGTTTTCTCTGGGGACGTCGGCGGGCTCTTCTCAATCCGTCTGGACGGATTTCAGGAGGTTTCAGGAGTTCAGAAATTTTCAGCCTGAAAATTGTCCCGGTGGGTAGGCCTCTCCGTGCCAACCTCGGGGAACCCAAGCACGAGTGCTTTCGGACCGGCGGTCCCGGAGTAATCCCAAAAAACCATTTCAAGGTTTTGGTTTTTGCAAAAAACCGAGTTTTTTGGGACCTGATAGCTCCGGAACCCCTTGGCGGAACCGTGCCGAGTTTGGGTTCATTCTGCAGGGCTCGAGGAGGGCTATCCACAGGAGAGTAGAAATCGGCTCTACATAGAGATCAAAAATTTTTCGAAAAAATTTTCACCTCTCTTCCTGAACCCTTCTCTTCCGTAATTAGTTTTAAGACTGTACATAGAGCCTACTCTATCACTAAATTAGACCTTAGGTTTTTACAACCTAACATCGACACCAAGACCCATAGTGGCCTTTGTAAACTCAACCCTTGGTTGAGCCGTGGTAGAGACGGCTTCCTTTTTTAATTTAACCTAAATTTAAGTTGTGTATTATAGTTTAAGACTCGGTTTTGTTTCTTTTGAACGCCGGATTACTTTTATTTATCTATCGTCCCTATTGACGCAATTAGCTTATACATTGACGCATACCCACCAACATGTTTGGATTTAGAACCCCATCCCAAGCGACTGACGGTGATAAGCCACCATCAAAACCTGGGGCAGCTGCCCCTACAAACGTCAGACGTAGTATAGGGGAGTGGGAAGCTACCAAAACCAGCCCCACCAACAATGACACCTTCAGTATCGACAAGACGTTGCAGGCCGGCCCTGCTAATATTAAGTCTAAGCCTGCCTTGGCCCAAGAAAGCAAGACGACGACTGCGCCTTCATTAAGAAGGTCAGCTGAACGGGGCTCTCCACCCAAGGTCAAATACGTGGACCGGTTATCAGAGGCTAAAGCCTGCCTAACAAAAACAAAACTCAACCTGAGTAGCTCACGTAATACGAAGACGGAGTTAAAAACTGCAATCGCCGAAGCTACCGAGAGATTGTTCCAGTTAGTTAGGGAGGCTGAAGCGGAACTCAAAGCCACTAAACAAAAATTGATAAAAGAGGGGCCGGTGACGGCAGAACCCAATCCACCACCCACAAGCCCATTTTCCCCCGAAAAGAAGGACGCCAACAGTGAGCTGCTCAAAACACTGGAGCAACACACTAAGCTCTTAGCGGAGAGTAGCAGAAACATTGTGGAGCTTAAAGAGAAAATGGACCTCCACAAAGAAATACTGGAGAAGGCCAGCTATGCGAGCGTAGCTGCAACCGGAGCTGTAAGGTCACCGCCAGGGCGCGGTACTTTGCACTCGGTGGTGGTTGCCTCAAAAGATGAGACAGAGACGGGCGAGGAAGTCCTCGCAAAAATTAGGAAAGCGGCAAATGCAGAGGAGGGATGGGTTAAGGTGGACAGGGTGAGAAAGGCCAAAGACCGAAAAATTATAATGGGATTTGAAACTAGAGAAGAAAGAACAAAAATGAAGACCCGACTCCAGAAGGAGGGAGTGGAACTCACCGTCGAGGAAGTCAAGAACAAGGACCCGCTTCTGGTCCTCAGGAATGTCTTGGTAGCAAGTACCGACGAAGACATTATTAAGGCCTTGAGAAACCAGAACAAGGGCGTTTTTGACGGCCTCGACGACGAGGAAAGCAGAATCGTGGTCAAATTCAAAAGGAGAACGCGAAACCCACATGTCAACCACGTCATCATCTGCGTCTCGCCCACCATCTGGCGACGGGCGCTGGAACGAGGGGCGCTGCATGTGGAGCTTCAGCGCATCAGGGTTGAAGATCAATCCCCGCTGGTGCAGTGCACCCGCTGTCTCGGCTTTGGGCACGGCAAGCGGTTTTGTACGGAGCCTGCGGACCTCTGCAGCCATTGCGGAGGCCCGCATATGAGATCAGAGTGCCAGGATTGGCTCTCAGGCTCGCCACCCGCTTGTCGTAACTGTGCCAGAGCCAAACTCGAGCAATGCCACGCATAATGCGTTGAGTCGTGACTGCCCAGTGCGCGTGAGGTGGGATGACGTAGCCAGATCCTCTGTGGCATATTGTTAAGGGCACCTTACGAACGAACACCCCCTATGGAGTACTGCAGGCCAACCTCCAACGAAAAAAGCTTGCCACCAACGAGCTTTTTATCGAGGCAACAAAGCGTGGCGTTGCAGTTGCGCTCTTGCAGGAACCGTACGTGGCCGGGGCTGGAGTTATGAAGAGTCACAAGGGCGTTAGGATCTTCCAGAACACTGGCATAGGAGGTGGGACTGTAAAAGCGGCAATAGCCGTCTTTAACAGTGACCTTACCGTAAAGCAGTACCCGAAACTCACCACCAACAACATCTCGGTGGTGGGAATCCTGACCAGTGCCTGGGAGATCACGCTTGTCTCTTTGTACTTTGAGCCAGACCAGCCTATCGAACCCTATTTGGAACATCTACGGCAAATAGGTCTCGTCGTCGGTCCCGGGAAGCTGATCGTTGGAGGGGACGCCAATGCAAAATCCGTATGGTGGGGCAGCCCGAAAAATGACCACAGAGGAGAGGAAGTGGTAGGAACTCTCGGCGAGCTTGGTCTAAATCTTCTCAACCGAGGGGAAATTCCGACCTTTGATACCATCCGAGGAGGGAAACGGTACAGCAGTTACGTAGATATTACCGCCTGCTCCAATAACATCCTGGACCTGGTGGATGACTGGAGGATTGATGAGGGTCTCACGAGCTCGGACCACAACGGCATTGTTTTTAAAATTCTCTTGGAGAAATCCAAGGGAACAAAAATTGAAAGAACGACTCGCAAATTCAATACAAAAAAAGCCAATTGGTCCGAATTCCATACGAAATTCGGACAATTGAAACTGGAAAATAAATTAACAATAGCTGATATTAATCAAATTAAAAATAAACAGGAAATAGATATTACCACCAACACTTTAAATCAATCAATAGATAAAGCTTGCAAACTATCAATGCCAATCAAAAAAGTTAAGGAACAACTCACCTTGCCGTGGTGGTCCGAGAGACTCGCTGGGATGAAGAAGAAGGTCGCCACCATGAGGCGCAGGATCCGCTGTGCCGCCCCAGTCCGGAGGCAGAAGGTCGTAGAACAGTACCTGAAACAGAAAGAAGAGTATGAGTTAGAGGCGGCCAAAGCTCAGACCGAGAGTTGGAAGGAGTTCTGCGGAAAGCAGGACAGGGAGGGGGTTTGGGAGGGAATATATAGGGTTATAGGAAGGACACAGCGTAGGGAAGAGGACCTACCATTGGAATGGAACGGTGATGTGCTGGACGCTAAGGGCTCTGTGAAGCTCTTAGCTGAAACTTTTTATCCAGATGACTCCCCGGAGAGCGACAATGTTCATCACCGTTCCATCCGGTCGAAAGCCGAATATGTTAACGGTGGGGAACAACATGATTGCTGCGACCCACCGTTCACAATGGCTGAGTTGAAGAGGTCGGTAGAGTCATTCAACCCTAAGAAGGCGCCGGGCTCCGATGGCTTTACGGCCGACATTTGCCGTGAAGTCGTAGGGAATGACCCGGCTTGGTTCCTGGGCTTACTGAACAGGTGTCTGGAGCTCCAGTGTTTCCCCACGTCCTGGAAGGAGGCGACGGTAGTCATTCTGAGAAAGCCAGGCAAAGAAAGCTACTCCACTCCCAAGTCTTATAGGCCGATTGGGCTATTGCCTATACTTGGGAAGATCTATGAGAAGATGCTGGTGGCCCGCCTAAAGTTCCATCTCTTACCGAGGATGAGTACCCACCAGTACGGATTCATGCCCCAGAGGAGCACCGAAGACTCCCTCTATGCACTAATGCAGCACGTCCACCAAAAGCTTGCACAAAAAAGAATTATAACACTTATATCTTTGGACATAGAGGGAGCCTTCGACAACGCCTGGTGGCCAGCAGTTCGTGTCCGTCTGGCGGAGGAAAAGTGTCCGGTAAACCTTAGGCGGGTCATCGATGACTACCTCAGAGACCGAAGAGTCTCAATTAGGTACGGCGGGGAAACTTACACCAAGGGCACCAGCAAGGGGTGTGTCCAGGGTTCAATCGGGGGCCCTATTTTTTGGAATTTGCTCCTAGACCCCCTCCTTAAAGCGCTACGGAGTAGTGGGATATACGTCCAGGCGTTCGCGGACGATGTCCTCCTTGTTTTTGACGGGGAGACTGCGTTGGAGGTGGAGGTAGCCGCAAACGCTGCGCTCGCTCGTGTTCTGGCGTGGGGTGTCGAAAATAAGCTAAAATTTGCACCTCATAAAACCACCGCGATGGTGATTACAAGGAAACTAAAGTTCGACACGCCACGCCTGAGCATGGGCGGGATAGGCATCGTCCTAGCGGACCAGATAAAAATACTGGGCTGACATTCAACGCCCATGTCGCAATCGTCTGCAGGAGGGCAATTGAAATATATAAACGGTTGTGCAGAGCTGCAAGGGTCAGCTGGGGGCTAAACCCAGAAATAATCAGAACCATTTACGTGGCGACAATGGAGCCCATTATCCTTTATGCTGCTAGCGTCTGGGCTCCAGCAGCCGAAAAGCTGGGTATACAAAAGCAGCTTCGTACCGTCCAGCGTGGGGTTGCCCAGAAAATATGCAGAGCATACCGTACAGTCTCCCTAAACTCTGCCCTGGTGCTGGCTGGGATACTCCCGCTCGATCTTCGCGTCCGCGAGGCGGCCGCACTTTACGGAGCCAGGAGGGGAGTACCCCAGCCCGCACTGGGTGACAGAGAAGTGGAGCGGATGGCACCCGCGCTGGAGGCCCCGCACCCGGCGGAGCAGATGTGCCTTGAGTTCGGCAGCCTGGTAGACGAGGAACAGTATAACACCCACAGCAACTATGCTGTGCGGATCTTCACCGACGGCAGCAAAATTGAGGGCAAAGTCGGGGCGGCGCTATCCCTGTGGAATGGCGACGTCGAGGCAAAAGCCCTCAAGTTTGCTCTGCCGTCCTATTGCACCGTCTACCAGGCTGAACTTCTGGCCCTACAAAGAGCGGTCGGAGAGGTGCTCAAGCGCGGTGAAACCACGTTCGGCATCTTCAGCGACTCCATGGCGGCCCTTCAGTCGGTGACTAACTCAAGTTCCCCCCACCCCTTGGCAGTGGAAACCAGAGACGCCTTGCGTCGCTGTAAACTCCAGAACAAGTGCGTCTCGCTGTTCTGGATAAAGGCCCACGCAGGGTTGGAGGGAAACGAGAGAGCCGACCAGCTCGCGAAGGAGGCCGCCTTGGGGTCGAAGAAGAGGCCGGACTATGATCAGTGTCCCGTTTCATTCGTCAAGCGAGTAATCCGGTCGGAGACGCTTGGCGAGTGGAACGGGAGATATAGATCGGGTGACACAGCTTCGGGCACCAAAATCTTCTTCCCGGACGCTGTGGCAGCGTACAGAGTGGTACGTAAAATGACCCACGACGGCATAACTACGCAGATTCTGACGGGGCACGGTGGGTTCTCCGCATACTTGAAGCGCTTCAAGTGCAAGGAGAGCCCATCGTGCGCCTGCGAACCTGGCGTTGAGGAGACGGTTCTGCACATCCTGTTCAGTTGCCCAATGACTGAAAAGATGCGATATGAGACCGAGCAACAACTGGGCGTAGAGCTGAATGCCCAAGAGGTACCGCATTTAATGATGGGTAAGAAAAGGGAACTGTTTTTAGAGTATTGTAGTCAAATAGCATCCGTTGTAGTCAAAAGAAACAAAACCGAATAAGTAAATATGCTGTCACAATATACTGCGATATATTAAAGAACAGCATAAAGTAACTAGTTGTATAATAGTGTAAGCAAAATGTAATAAAATGTGTAATATTTAAATATCGTGTAAAAATAATAACTGCTCCCGTCCCTAAAGGACCTGGAAATAATATGTGTTATAATAAGTTTACAATAAGTCATATATAAGAAATGCTCCCCCTACTCCGTAGGTCCTGTGTGAATAGCTATAGATAAAAATTAGTTTTAAAAATTGTAATAAGTTTAATTAATAAAAGGCGCAGAACGTTAACTCCTGTGAGAATGAAGCGCTCCTAGTATAAGATTGAACAATAATAGTATGCTGAAGATGTAATTGTTAAATGTTAAAAAATTATCAATAAAGTTAGAAATAATAATAGAATAAGACTAGATATAAAAAACTGTAAACCTATTTAAGAATAAAAACACGAACCTTGCTTTGTTAAATTAGATATAATACTTGTAAAATAGAATAAGTTGCATTAAGTATATTATGTATAAGAAAGTTCAAATAAAAAAATTTTTCCCTGGTCTTTTAATAAAATAAAGATGGATAGATAGATAGCTATAGATGATAGTTGGGAATCCCACCCATAACGGAAACAAATGAGGATGGATAAAAGAAAGATAAAGTATGAGGAATGAAAGTGCGAGAGGAATAAATGCGAGAACTGGAATGAATGTAATAGATCAGAGGTTGTCTATGCATGTTATGATGAGGGGGCAAGCTTGTCCTTGCGCACGGAGCGCGAGCGGCTCTATGAAAGTAGTACCTAGGCGAAAAGATAAGAGGTTGTCTATGCATGTTATGATGAGGGGGCAAGCTTGTCCTTGCGCACGGAGCGCGAGCGGCTCAATGAAAGTAGTACCTAGGCGAAAAGATAAGAGGTTGTCTATGCATGTTATGATGAGGGGGCAAGCTTGTCCTTGCGCACGGAGCGCGAGCGGCTCTATGAAAGTAGTACCTAGGCGCACAGATAAGAGGTTGTCTATGCATGTTATGATGAGGGGGCAAGCTTGTCCTTGCGCACGGAGCGCGAGCGGCTCTATGAAAGTAGTACCTAGGCGCACAGATAAGAGGTTGTCTATGCATGTTATGATGAGGGGGCAAGCTTGTCCTTGCGCACGGAGCGCGAGCGGCTCTATGAATGTAGTACCTAGGCGCACAGTTATGAGGTTGTCTATGCATGTTATGATGGGGGGGCAAGCTTGTCCTTGCGCACGGAGCGCGAGCGGCTCAATGAAAGTAGTACCTAGGCGAAAAGATAAGAGGTTGTCTATGCATGTTATGATGAGGGGGCAAGCTTGTCCTTGCGCACGGAGCGCGAGCGGCTCTATGAAAGTAGTACCTAGGCGCACAGATAAGAGGTTGTCTATGCATGTTATGATGAGGGGGCAAGCTTGTCCTTGCGCACGGAGCGCGAGCGGCTCTATGAAAGTAGTACCTAGGCGCACAGATAAGAGGTTGTCTATGCATGTTATGATGAGGGGGCAAGCTTGTCCTTGCGCATGGAGCGCGAGCGGCTCTATGAAAGTAGTACCTAGGCGCACAGATAAGAGGTTGTCTATGCATGTTATGATGAGGGGGCAAGCTTGTCCTTGCGCACGGAGCGCGAGCGGCTCTATGAAAGTAGTACCTAGGCGAAAAGATAAGAGGTTGTCTATGCATGTTATGATGAGGGGGCAAGCTTGTCCTTGCGCACGGAGCGCGAGCGGCTCAATGAAAGTAGTACCTAGGCGAAAAGATAAGAGGTTGTCTATGCATGTTATGATGAGGGGGCAAGCTTGTCCTTGCGCACGGAGCGCGAGCGGCTCTATGAAAGTAGTACCTAGGCGAAAAGATAAGAGGTTGTCTATGCATGTTATGATGAGGGGGCAAGCTTGTCCTTGCGCACGGAGCGCGAGCGGCTCTATGAAAGTAGTACCTAGGCGCACAGATAAGAGGTTGTCTATGCATGTTATGATGAGGGGGCAAGCTTGTCCTTGCGCACGGAGCGCGAGCGGCTCTATGAAAGTAGTACCTAGGCGCACAGATAAGAGGTTGTCTATGCATGTTATGATGAGGGGGCAAGCTTGTCCTTGCGCACGGAGCGCGAGCGGCTCTATGAAAGTAGTACCTAGGCGCACAGATAAGAGGTTGTCTATGCATGTTATGATGAGGGGGCAAGCTTGTCCTTGCGCACGGAGCGCGAGCGGCTCTATGAAAGTAGTACCTAGGCGCACAGATAAGAGGTTGTCTATGCATGTTATGATGAGGGGGCAAGCTTGTCCTTGCGCACGGAGCGCGAGCGGCTCTATGAAAGTAGTACCTAGGCGAAAAGATAAGAGGTTGTCTATGCATGTTATGATGAGGGGGCAAGCTTGTCCTTGCGCACGGAGCGCGAGCGGCTCAATGAAAGTAGTACCTAGGCGAAAAGATAAGAGGTTGTCTATGCATGTTATGATGAGGGGGCAAGCTTGTCCTTGCGCACGGAGCGCGAGCGGCTCTATGAAAGTAGTACCTAGGCGAAAAGATAAGAGGTTGTCTATGCATGTTATGATGAGGGGGCAAGCTTGTCCTTGCGCACGGAGCGCGAGCGGCTCTATGAAAGTAGTACCTAGGCGCACAGATAAGAGGTTGTCTATGCATGTTATGATGAGGGGGCAAGCTTGTCCTTGCGCACGGAGCGCGAGCGGCTCTATGAAAGTAGTACCTAGGCGCACAGATAAGAGGTTGTCTATGCATGTTATGATGAGGGGGCAAGCTTGTCCTTGCGCACGGAGCGCGAGCGGCTCTATGAAAGTAGTACCTAGGCGCACAGATAAGAGGTTGTCTATGCATGTTATGATGAGGGGGCAAGCTTGTCCTTGCGCACGGAGCGCGAGCGGCTCTATGAAAGTAGTACCTAGGCGAAAAGATAAGAGGTTGTCTATGCATGTTATGATGAGGGGGCAAGCTTGTCCTTGCGCACGGAGCGCGAGCGGCTCAATGAAAGTAGTACCTAGGCGAAAAGATAAGAGGTTGTCTATGCATGTTATGATGAGGGGGCAAGCTTGTCCTTGCGCACGGAGCGCGAGCGGCTCTATGAAAGTAGTACCTAGGCGAAAAGATAAGAGGTTGTCTATGCATGTTATGATGAGGGGGCAAGCTTGTCCTTGCGCACGGAGCGCTAGCGGCTCAATGAAAGTAGTACCTAGGCGAAAAGATAAGAGGTTGTCTATGCATGTTATGATGAGGGGGCAAGCTTGTCCTTGCGCACGGAGCGCGAGCGGCTCTATGAAAGTAGTACCTAGGCGCACAGATAAGAGGTTGTCTATGCATGTTATGATGAGGGGGCAAGCTTGTCCTTGCGCACGGAGCGCGAGCGGCTCAATGAAAGTAGTACCTAGGCGAAAAGATAAGAGGTTGTCTATGCATGTTATGATGAGGGGGCAAGCTTGTCCTTGCGCACGGAGCGCGAGCGGCTCAATGAAAGTAGTACCTAGGCGAAAAGATAAGAGGTTGTCTATGCATGTTATGATGAGGGGGCAAGCTTGTCCTTGCGCACGGAGCGCGAGCGGCTCTATGAAAGTAGTACCTAGGCGCACAGATAAGAGGTTGTCTATGCATGTTATGATGAGGGGGCAAGCTTGTCCTTGCGCACGGAGCGCGAGCGGCTCTATGAAAGTAGTACCTAGGCGAAAAGATAAGAGGTTGTCTATGCATGTTATGATGAGGGGGCAAGCTTGTCCTTGCGCACGGAGCGCGAGCGGCTCAATGAAAGTAGTACCTAGGCGAAAAGATAAGAGGTTGTCTATGCATGTTATGATGAGGGGGCAAGCTTGTCCTTGCGCACGGAGCGCGAGCGGCTCAATGAAAGTAGTACCTAGGCGAAAAGATAAGAGGTTGTCTATGCATGTTATGATGAGGGGGCAAGCTTGTCCTTGCGCACGGAGCGCGAGCGGCTCAATGAAAGTAGTACCTAGGCGAAAAGATAAGAGGTTGTCTATGCATGTTATGATGAGGGGGCAAGCTTGTCCTTGCGCACGGAGCGCGAGCGGCTCTATGAAAGTAGTACCTAGGCGCACAGATAAGAGGTTGTCTATGCATGTTATGATGAGGGGGCAAGCTTGTCCTTGCGCACGGAGCGCGAGCGGCTCTATGAAAGTAGTACCTAGGCGCACAGATAAGAGGTTGTCTATGCATGTTATGATGAGGGGGCAAGCTTGTCCTTGCGCACGGAGCGCGAGCGGCTCTATGAAAGTAGTACCTAGGCGCACAGATAAGAGGTTGTCTATGCATGTTATGATGAGGGGGCAAGCTTGTCCTTGCGCACGGAGCGCGAGCGGCTCTATGAAAGTAGTACCTAGGCGCACAGATAAGAGGTTGTCTATGCATGTTATGATGAGGGGGCAAGCTTGTCCTTGCGCACGGAGCGCGAGCGGCTCTATGAAATGAAACACAATGCTTCGTCACATAATTTGTTTATTCAGTTCTTAGTAAGTAGTACTTATGCTATGACTTACTCACTATGGGGATCACTCGGTGCTACACTAGCTTGTGCCAGCAGCTTCGCTCGCGGGCTGGTAATGTGCCACCAAACAGTTTGCTATAGTAATCACAACGGATCTTTGTGTCTCTGAAGTTGGCTCTACGAACCATTGCGCAAGAATCAGTTTGTCATCAAGTATACTGCATAGAGTAAGCGAGATAGGACGATGCAATAAACGTAAGCGAGTGAAAGAGACATTATTCCGTCAACATTGACACAATAACAGCTACTGCGCAGGAACTTGCAGCCAACTTCAGGGACACAAAGATCCGCTGTGAATACTTATCTACGATCCCAAACCAGAAGGTGTTTCAAATATTTCTCTCGGCATTCAGCAAACGCCTAGCTTTCTCTCAGTAAACGATTTGTAGCAATTTCAGATAGATATTATATCGTTTTCTTTTCGATCGAGGCGACCGTTAACTTTTCAGATAATTTGGGCCCAGTGCATGCAATCCCGGGATTAAAGTATCCTATGGCATGGTCTACCCGTGTGTCGTTAAAACGTGAAAGGTTCCAAACAGATAGATAGATGGAGAGACAAGAGTTACATTCGCATTTACAATATTAAAAAAAAAAAAACAGGCAACGTATTTAAAAAAAAAAAAACTAGATCTTTTACAATTTGAAAGGAACATTATTCCAGGTGGTTATAGGTATAAAAGATTAGAACCATAAAAAGCCGGGGCGGGCCACTAGTAGATTATAAAAGAGCAAGATAGATATTAATTTCGATAAGAGAAACTACAAAATGTTGCAATACGTCATGCCAGGTGTGTCAGCGCCATGTCAACATCAGTTTGTTTTGTTTCAACTGCGATCATCTTTGACATAGCCGTGACGTCACCAACAGACGACGCCGAGCGATCTGGCACTAATTTGAAACATTATTTATTTTATGCAGAAATTAAATATTTTTGGGCAATAGCGAAGTTCTAAACATCATAGAACAGGTTTTTAAATGTTGTCATTCTGCCTATTTACTAAGTACTTGTAATATTATTTATTTTGTGTATTAACATAAATATTGCTAAATTTAAGAGAGTGCGAATTTCGTGAGTTTGTGTACATGTGGAGGATAATCTCCGGAAGAACTGATTCGATTACAAAAATTGTTTGTCTGATAGAAAGCTAGCCGCTAAGTGTTAAAGACTACGGGTTATCGTGAAAGAATGCACTGGGTGTGTGGGCGCGGTGAGCTACGAGAGTGAAACCGCGTGTAAAAGCTGCTGCTCACAAAAAATATTCCGTATTTTTCCGATAGTAAATATTGAAGCGGCCTTCGATGGAGGTGTGGTGACGTCACAGCCCCATCATTAGGCCTTCGATGGTGACGTCACAGCGCCACCTGGCAACCTTCGATGGTGACGTCACAGCGCCACCTAGTAAACTTCGATGGAGGTGTAGTGACGTCACAGCGCCATCTTTCGGCCTTCGATGGAGATCTCGACGGCACGCCGCGAGCCTGACTTCATGCGCTTCTGGTCCATGAAGCGCTTCATCTGCTTCTCGTAGCGCGTCATCTTCTTCTTGGTGGTCTGCAACAGAGCGAGACTAGCGTCACAACTAGTCACGACTAGTCACACGTCGTGCTGGTGCTGGTCATTGAGTGCGTTCCTTCATTTAGGATGTTCTAGAGCTAATTTGCAGAAATTTTGAACCTAATCGCTGGATATCCTTGAGCTTTAGAACATCTCGTTTTAAGGAACGCAACCGTCACTCTATACGTACACTGTCGCCATGGGCAAAAATGACAAATATGTTCGTCGAAATAAGATAGACTGTTCGCTAATGTAACTCGAGCAGGGAAGCCCGGAGAAATTATTAAAAAAATATTTATGGTCGCCTTTTTTCCTGATGCCACCCACATACTTGTACACATAAAAGGGCATCCTTGTTCTTTGGAGAGCAGTACACGCAAAAATTACATCTGACGTCACACTAATCAGAGTTATCAGCGCAATTAAGCAGAACGACCTAACATATTAATGGGGAATGGCCGACCGCAAACCCCTTGCTTGTATTCTGCCTCAAACTTAACGAACCGATAATAAATTCTTCTTCTTTAAAAGCTTTTAATTAACTTGCAATGTATGTATGTAAGTGTGTTCGGGTCAAATCTTGCAACTGAATTTTTAAGGAGTTATCCTCCACCGACTAAGATGAAATTTTGCATACACATTAAGTTTGGATGACAATGCATGGTTAGCTAAGTGACGTAATTTTAAATCCACTATTTTTTGTGCACTGCCATGTTATGGGTATCAAATAAAAGGGTTTGCTGAGCAGAATACGAAAAAAGCTTGTGTTATCAAAATATTTTTAATTAATAACTTTTACTACTTCAGTGGAAGTTAGTACTACAATATACAAAGTGTAACAGAATAAACTCAAAACCCGATGTCGTAGTCATCATTATGAACTTTTACTATGGCAGCCCTGAAATTGAGTGAAAACTGTCAACTGTCCCATTCAGCCCCACAAAATTTAGGGACCTTAGCATCAGCTAAAATTAAGACGAGCCTGTGCAGACCTTATTTTTATTTTTTTTTATTTTGCCCCACACTAGGATATTCTTCCTGTATCGTGGGTGCATTTACAAACATGTAAACTCACATACACAACAGCCAGAGTCAGAACAACTATCTGTAGGTCATACAAATATTTGTTCCGTGCGGGAATCGAACGCGCGACACGCAGCGCAGCAGTCAATCTCTCAACCACTGCGCCAACCGTGCGCCCAATTATATTTTTTAACTAGCTCATTATTGTGCATGCTGTGTTCACTATTTTAGGGCATGCAAATTCTTGTATTTTTTATGTTTACCTAGTACTTATGTAATATTGTTTTGCCCGATTTGTGAACCAATAATATATATATATATATCTCTATATTACAATGCGAACGTTTCCCGTGCACTCCTGCACTCCTGCACTCCTGCACTCCTGCAGACAGTACTCACCCGCGACATGTCGGCGTCGTTGGTGGACTTGGGGCGGTACACGTAGTCCTTGTTGGACGGCAGCGGCACGCGCGCGCGCGCCACCCAGCCCTTCTCGCCCGGCCGCGCCACCCTGCGCACCGTACGTGTTACTGGATGTTGTTGACACAAGAGGGTGGAGACCAGTCTACAATCTTCTAACGAAAATTTAAATTACCATTTAAAAGTACTTTGGAATTGGTTAGCAATAGATGAAGCTAATTGCACATTCGCAAGCGTAGGTAGATCTCTATGTAGAAGAACGTCAACGTCAAGGAACTCCACGGACACTCTTTTCAATCATTAGATTCTTATTACAAAGTATTTAGCTTTATCATTCTTGATGGAAAATTACATATTATGTGAGAACGATGTTATAAACGATGTAAACATGCACTTCAAAGGGTCTAGAGTAAAACAAACAATTCAAAAACACAACCATTAAAACACATCGAGGCAGCTAAGTTATGATCAATCCAATCTGACGGCGCCCGTTCACGAACATGATGCATGGATTAGCTCCACTCAACTCAACCATCTTGTAGGGTACAGATCCAACGGCGGATGGCGTGCCGGCCATGGCCTCGTCTGGCGCGTCACAAGCACACACACACACACACACACTCACACACACACACACAGATAGGACTCACTTGTCGGCGTCGGGCTCGGGCTCGGTGCGCGCGCGCTTGGGCGGGGCGGAGGGGCCGGCGGGGCGCGTGCCCGCCATGGCCTCGTCTAGCGCGTCACAAGCACACACACACACACACACACACACACACACACACACAGATAGGACTCACTTGTCGGCGTCGGGCTCGGGCTCGGTGCGCGCGCGCTTGGGCGGGGCGGAGGGGCCGGCGGGGCGCGTGCCCGCCATGGCCTCGTCTAGCGCGTCACAAGCACACACACACACACACACACACACACACAGATAGGACTCACTTGTCGGCGTCGGGCTCGGGCTCGGTGCGCGCGCGCTTGGGCGGGGCGGAGGGGCCGGCGGAGCGCGTGCCCGCCATGGCCTCGTCTAGCGCGTCACAAGCACACACACACACACACACACACACAGATAGGACTCACTTGTCGGCGTCGAGCTCGGGCTCGGTGCGCGCGCGCTTGGGCGGGGCGGTGGGGCCGGCGGGGCGCGTGCCCGCCATGGCCTCGTCTAGCGCGTCACAAGCACACACACACACACACACAGATAGGACTCACTTGTCGGCGTCGGGCTCGGGCTCGGTGCGCGCGCGCTTGGGCGGGGCGGAGGGGCCGGCGGGGCGCGTGCCCGCCATGGCCTCGTCTAGCGCGTCACAAGCACACACACACACACACACACACACACACACACACACACACACACAGATAGGACTCACTTGTCGGCGTCGAGCTCGGGCTCGGTGCGCGCGCGCTTGGGCGGGGCGGAGGGGCCGGCGGGGCGCGTGCCCGCCATGGCCTCGTCTGGCGCGTCACAAGCACACACACACACACACACACACACACAGATAGGACTCACTTGTCGGCGTCGGGCTCGGGCTCGGTGCGCGCGCGCTTGGGCGGGGCGGAGGGGCCGGCGGGGCGCGTGCCCGCCATGGCCTCGTCTGGCGCGTCACAAGCACACACACACACACACACACAGATAGGACTCACTTGTCGGCGTCGGGCTCGGGCTCGGTGCGCGCGCGCTTGGGCGGGGCGGAGGGGCCGGCGGGGCGCGTGCCCGCCATGGCCTCGTCTGGCGCGTCACAAGCACACACACACACACACACACACACACACACACAGATAGGACTCACTTGTCGGCGTCGGGCTCGGGCTCGGTGCGCGCGCGCTTGGGCGGGGCGGAGGGGCCGGCGGGGCGCGTGCCCGCCATGGCCTCGTCTGGCGCGTCACACACACACACACACACAGATAGGACTCACTTGTCGGCGTCGGGCTCGGGCTCGGTGCGCGCGCGCTTGGGCGGGGCGGAGGGGCCGGCGGGGCGCGTGCCCGCCATGGCCTCGTCTGGTGCGTCACAAGCACACACACACACACACACACAGATAGGACTCACTTGTCGGCGTCGGGCTCGGGCTCGGTGCGCGCGCGCTTGGGCGGGGCGGAGGGGCCGGCGGGGCGCGTGCCCGCCATGGCCTCGTCTGGCGCGTCACAAGCACACACACACACACACACACAGATAGGACTCACTTGTCGGCGTCGGGCTCGGGCTCGGTGCGCGCGCGCTTGGGCGGGGCGGAGGGGCCGGCGGGGCGCGTGCCCGCCATGGCCTCGTCTAGCGCGTCACAAGCACACACACACACACACACACAGATAGGACTCACTTGTCGGCGTCGGGCTCGGGCTCGGTGCGCGCGCGCTTGGGCGGGGCGGAGGGGCCGGCGGGGCGCGTGCCCGCCATGGCCTCGTCTGGCGCGTCACAAGCACACACACACACACACACACAGATAGGACTCACTTGTCGGCGTCGGGCTCGGGCTCGGTGCGCGCGCGCTTGGGCGGGGCGGAGGGGCCGGCGGGGCGCGTGCCCGCCATGGCCTCGTCTAGCGCGTCACAAGCACACACACACACACACACACAGATAGGACTCACTTGTCGGCGTCGGGCTCGGGCTCGGTGCGCGCGCGCTTGGGCGGGGCGGAGGGGCCGGCGGGGCGCGTGCCCGCCATGGCCTCGTCTAGCGCGTCACAAGCACACACACACACACACACACAGATAGGACTCACTTGTCGGCGTCGGGCTCGGGCTCGGTGCGCGCGCGCTTGGGCGGGGCGGAGGGGCCGGCGGGGCGCGTGCCCGCCATGGCCTCGTCTGGCGCGTCACACACACACACACACACAGATAGGACTCACTTGTCGGCGTCGGGCTCGGGCTCGGTGCGCGCGCGCTTGGGCGGGGCGGAGGGGCCGGCGGGGCGCGTGCCCGCCATGGCCTCGTCTGGCGCGTCACAAGCACACACACACACACACACACAGATAGGACTCACTTGTCGGCGTCGGGCTCGGGCTCGGTGCGCGCGCGCTTGGGCGGGGCGGAGGGGCCGGCGGGGCGCGTGCCCGCCATGGCCTCGTCTAGCGCGTCACAAGCACACACACACACACACACACAGATAGGACTCACTTGTCGGCGTCGGGCTCGGGCTCGGTGCGCGCGCGCTTGGGCGGGGCGGAGGGGCCGGCGGGGCGCGTGCCCGCCATGGCCTCGTCTAGCGCGTCACAAGCACACACACACACACACACACACAGATAGGACTCACTTGTCGGCGTCGGGCTCGGGCTCGGTGCGCGCGCGCTTGGGCGGGGCGGAGGGGCCGGCGGGGCGCGTGCCCGCCATGGCCTCGTCTGGCGCGTCACAAGCACACACACACACACACACACAGATAGGACTCACTTGTCGGCGTCGGGCTCGGGCTCGGTGCGCGCGCGCTTGGGCGGGGCGGAGGGGCCGGCGGGGCGCGTGCCCGCCATGGCCTCGTCTAGCGCGTCACAAGCACACACACACACACACACACAGATAGGACTCACTTGTCGGCGTCGGGCTCGGGCTCGGTGCGCGCGCGCTTGGGCGGGGCGGAGGGGCCGGCGGGGCGCGTGCCCGCCATGGCCTCGTCTAGCGCGTCACAAGCACACACACACACACACACACAGATAGGACTCACTTGTCGGCGTCGGGCTCGGGCTCGGTGCGCGCGCGCTTGGGCGGGGCGGAGGGGCCGGCGGGGCGCGTGCCCGCCATGGCCTCGTCTAGCGCGTCACAAGCACACACACACACACACACACAGATAGGACTCACTTGTCGGCGTCGGGCTCGGGCTCGGTGCGCGCGCGCTTGGGCGGGGCGGAGGGGCCGGCGGGGCGCGTGCCCGCCATGGCCTCGTCTCTCGCTTGCCTCTCCTCGCGAGTCATCGCTGCAAGAACACACATACAGATCATGACCCATTATCTGACCCCGTAAATGATGATTGCGTACAAAAAAAAGTATTACATGTTGTTTTATATATGTAGTTACTAGCTGACCCTGCAAACTGTGTTTTGCCATAAAAACACCAAACATTTATCTACCCTACCTTACACTACCCTACCCTACACTACCCTACCCTACCCTACCCTACACTACACTACACTACCCTACCCTACCCTACACTACCTACCCTACCCTACACTACCTTCCCTACCCTACGCTACACTACCCTACCCTACACTACCCTACGCTACACTACCCTACCCTACACTACCCTACCCTACACTAACTTAACCTACAAAAAAATACTTAAAAACCATCTTTGAACTTCAACGAACATTTAAACAAGTAAAATTTAAAAACCCCCGACACATTTATCTTGCGAAAACACCCCGATTCAAACAGTTAAACGCGCATAACTTTTGAACGGCTTAACCGATTTTATTCAAACATAGCTAAGAACATTCTCGACAAAATCACCTTTCAAACAAAAAAAACTAAATCAAAATCGGTTCATCCGTTGAGGCGCTATGGTGCCACAGACAGACACACAGATACACAGCAACACACGTGAAACTTATAACACCCCTCTTTTGCCGGCGGGGGTTAAAAAAATACTAATCCATGGCATTTTGAATTTTGACCACTTATTCAAAAATTTCGTCCATACTATAAGGGGCTTCATTAAAGGATATGCAGATAAAATTAAATTAAAATTATATTATTTTTGCCAATATGATTCGCCTCTGATGGCTTTTACAGAAATAAAAAAACCAACAATAATATTTGCAAATGATTAACCTTCCAAAAACAATTGCCAACTTCATAAAAGGTAAGAGTGTGACCTCGTTACAGTACCATGTTTGATTTTGATTTTTACCCCATATTCGTTATAAGCAACCAGGCGAACCACGAAAACGACACCCATGACAAAAAAAATACACTTTCTTCGGCACCATGTATATTTTGAATTAAAACATTCGTGTGAACGTGTAACATTCGTTGTGAACGTGTAACATTCGTGTATGTATACTTAATATTATAAAGCTGAAGAGTTTGTTTCTTTGAACGCGCTTATCTCAGGAACTACTGGTTAGAATTGAAAAAATATTTTTGTGTTGGATAGTCCATTTATCGAGGAAGGTTATAGGCTATATAACATCACGCTACGGCCAATAGGGGCGGAGCATAAATAATTAATGTTGCAAAAACGGGCAAAATTATTCCTTTTAGAGAGCTTCCTTTGCGTGCGCTGCGTAAGCAGTTAAAGTTACGCAACATTCATATAAGTAGGGTAGGTAGATAGCCAGTTAACGGGCGCGAAGCCGCGTGGGACAGCTAGTATTTAATAGAAGTGATATAATAACTACCTTTGAAGTCGGTGGACAGGTTAAAGATGGGGCGCGCCCACTCGGAGATGAGCCGGCCGGCGCGCTCGCGGTTGTGCTTGGTCTCCTTGGGGTGCTTGTACAGGTACATCACTGCCTTGCCGATGCCCGACTGCTTCAGCAGCGACTTGTCGATGGACGGGAACTGCGCAACAAAACATACCGCATTAACTCACACACCTTCCTTTCTTGTTCAATTCGACATAATTTGTTTGCAATTTATTGGATAGATAGGAACAAGGTACTCACATACTTACAAATATTATACATGTGAGTAACATGTTCCTATCTATCAAATTAATTAATTTACCTGTTATTGCTTGTAATACGTTGTACCTGTACGTAGTAGAGGAGTGTCGTTTTAGGTGCAACGTCCTCTCGTGTATAATTATTGAATTATAGTATACCAATTATTGTAAAACACTTAGTTTAATCTAATCTAATGGGCGCACGGTTGGCGCAGTGGTTGAGCGATTGACTGCTGCGCTGCGTGTCGCGGGTTCGATTCCCGCACGGAACAAATATTTGTATGACCTACAGATAGTTGTTCCGGCTCTGGGTGATTGTGTATGTGAGTTTATATGTTTGTAAACGCACCCACGATACAGGAAGAAATTCCTAGTGTGGGGCAACGTTTTTTTTTGTGTAAGTGTATGTAGACTTACGTCCATGAGCAGCTTGAGGATGCTCTCCCGGATGAGCAGGCAGGGCAGCGCGCGGTTGGGCATGGGCGCCAGCCAGTCGCACAGCACGTTGAGTACGTTGTGCTCGAGGAAGGCCAGCTGCAGGTCCTTCTTGATCAGCTGCGACATGGCCGACTTCAGCATCGACACCTGGCCAAATAATAACAGTTTAGCCTAGTCAGGTTATAACATTCACTGCTGCGACACATGTGTGCTCGCATTGAGAGGGGGTCGGCTGTGCTCCTTCATACGGGACCAGTGCGGGTTGCTAGCTGTCTGGTCACATGCCGGATGCCTGACTGTAATATGTACAAAGTAGTGATTGGACTTCTGTAGGTGGCGCTGTTCTTGTGTTATGGTGCGAGTGTGCCGTACTTGTATCGTGGCGGCTGTTTGTGTCGTTGTGGCTATTGTACATGTATAGTAGAGGGTGACGGTGAATGTGTGTGTGTGTGTGTCGCATACCTTGCGCACGGCGGGCTGGTTGCGCTTGTTGAGGTCGCGGTCCTCCTCGGCGGCGTGCCTATCTGTGTGTGTGTGTGTGTGTGTGTGTCGCATACCTTGCGCACGGCGGGCTGGTTGCGCTTGTTGAGGTCGCGGTCCTCCTCGGCGGCGTGCCTATCTGTGTGTGTGTGTGTGTGTGTGTCGCATACCTTGCGCACGGCGGGCTGGTTGCGCTTGTTGAGGTCGCGGTCCTCCTCGGCGGCGTGCCTATCTGTGTGTGTGTGTGTGTCGCATACCTTGCGCACGGCGGGCTGGTTGCGCTTGTTGAGGTCGCGGTCCTCCTCGGCGGCGTGCCTATCTGTGTGTGTGTGTGTGTCGCATACCTTGCGCACGGCGGGCTGGTTGCGCTTGTTGAGGTCGCGGTCCTCCTCGGCGGCGTGCCTATCTGTGTGTGTGTGTGTGTGTGTGTCGCATACCTTGCGCACGGCGGGCTGGTTGCGCTTGTTGAGGTCGCGGTCCTCCTCGGCGGCGTGCCTATCTGTGTGTGTGTGTGTGTGTGTGTGTCGCATACCTTGCGCACGGCGGGCTGGTTGCGCTTGTTGAGGTCGCGGTCCTCCTCGGCGGCGTGCCTATCTGTGTGTGTGTGTGTGTCGCATACCTTGCGCACGGCGGGCTGGTTGCGCTTGTTGAGGTCGCGGTCCTCCTCGGCGGCGTGCCTATCTGTGTGTGTGTGTGTGTGTGTGTGTCGCATACCTTGCGCACGGCGGGCTGGTTGCGCTTGTTGAGGTCGCGGTCCTCCTCGGCGGCGTGCCTATCTGTGTGTGTGTGTGTGTGTGTGTCGCATACCTTGCGCACGGCGGGCTGGTTGCGCTTGTTGAGGTCGCGGTCCTCCTCGGCGGCGTGCCTATCTGTGTGTGTGTGTGTGTGTGTGTGTGTGTCGCATACCTTGCGCACGGCGGGCTGGTTGCGCTTGTTGAGGTCGCGGTCCTCCTCGGCGGCGTGCCTCATCTGTTGCAGCAGCTGCGCGATGAGGTCGTCGTTGTCGTTGATGATGTCGATGTCCCTCCGCCGCCGCCGGCCGCGCCGCTCCTCCCGCTTGCGCGACAGCATGATCTCGAAGTCCGACATGCCGGCCGCCATCTCGGCCGACTTGGAGTCGGGCGCCAGCTCGTCGTCCGACGAGTCGTCCACGGCGGGCTTGTCGGCGGCGCTCGGGGCCGCGGGGGGCGAGCCCGCGCGCTCGCCCCCCTCGCCCCCCTCGCCGCCCGGGCCGTCCGAGGCGCCCGCGCCGCCACCGCCCTCGTCATCCGACTCCAAGCGCACGGCGCGCCGCTTTTTGCCTAAAATTATTAAAAAATATGGTATGGTATTTATTTATTTATGTTTAAGTAAATAAGTAATAAAAAAATATTTTACAATGCATGTCCTCGAAAAGAGCGGTTTTCCAAGCAGCCAAACTGTGCGGAAAGTGTCACTTTTTTTCACTAGTGCTTTTTACTTTCCTGTACTTTTTTAATTTTTAACTCCAACGTCAGCCCGACGCATAGAGTTTTTATTATTTGAGAAAAGTTTAAAAAAGTAGTTATGTACAGATTATCATTCATAAAAAAGTTAAAATAAAACTAATACGTTATTTTAGGCGTTTTTAATTACTCTAGATTTTGATTTTGATCAATAAATTAATTTTAAATATTCATTAAATATGTTTGGCAGAACGTATATTTTGCTCGTGCCTTATTGCGTTACGATGTGACAGCTATTTGCACATGCGCAGTAGACATGCCCGAGGAACTATTAGTTAATCTGTGGATATGCTGAACGCGCTTGAATACGCCCGCCATTTTATTAATTTCATTTTATTAATTTATTTATTTCCTCGCACAATGCATAGTAAAATGTTGTATGATACACGTACGTAAGATGATTTCCGACTCGTGTCGATTTATCCACTCACTCGCTTCGCTCGCTCGTGAATAAAAATGCCACTCATCGGAAATCACCTACCTTCCGCACTTGTAGCATAAATAACTATTGAAGCAAGCTTCGTATTCGTCTCATCAAACCATTTCATATAAGAGCCTACTATCATGAGGTCCACTATTTGAGTCAGGCACATTGGATTTGAAATGATGTCTCCCAGTAAGCTATGCCTAGTATGATGGTGCATAGTGTGTCTCACCTCGACGCGACGGCGAGCCCGAGCCGGAGCGGGAGCTGGAGCGCGAGCGCGAGCGCGACCTGCGCAACAATAGACACAAACATAAAACAACTTCAACACGCACACATAACCGTTCAGATTCGGCTACAAATTCAAGACTTTTCAATGCCAATAGTTAGACCCCGGATTATATGCTACAATAAAAGCTCAAAATAAGCGTACAAATATGCATGAAATTAAAATGAATTAAAAATAGGATTATATATTAATCCTATTTTACTGTGACTTGTACAATAAACTTTATCGTTCCGTCAGTAAATAAATAATATAAATAAATTAGTCGGTAAACTTACCTAGAGCGAGACTTGGCCGAGCCCGATCGCGATCGTGAGCGTGAGCGCGATTTAGAGCGCGACCGCGAGCGGGACCTAGACTTAGAGCGCGAGCGCGACTTGGAGCGAGAGCCGGAGCGAGAGCGCGAGCGGGAGCGGGACCCGGAGCGAGAGCGCGAGCCCGACTTGCGGACGCGTGACCCCGAACGAGAGCGACTCCTGCTTTTACGAGCTGAAATTTAAAGCGAACGTTAGAACAGAACTTAATCTTTTTTCATCGTAAACGTTGGTAAGCGCAGCATTTATTTTCATTTTTTGTTTGTAATAGAAAGATGTTCAGAAAGGTTTTATATTGGCAGAGTTCTAGCAAAACTAAAATTATTTATTTATTGGAATTTTTACACAAACACGTTGGCCGTTGGCCTACGGGTCAGCTCGATACAGAATAAAACAAAGATAACAAAACGAGAATAAGTTTTTACCTTTGCCAAGGGACTTGGATCTGGATCGTGATTTAGAACGCGAACGTGATCGAGACTTTGACTTGGACCGCGAGTGTGAGCGTGAGCGTGACTTGGACCGCGAGTGTGAGCGTGACTTGGATCGCGAGCGGCTGGCGCGCTTCTCTGCAGGAACAAATGATATGTTAAAGCGAAAATAGACCTTACAGGTTCATAAAGTGTAAGTAAGCAATTAAGATATCGACTATACAATTTAGACTAAGGTTTTATTCAAATAAAGCTAAAAGTATAAATTAAAATATCCTCACCTTGTGACTTGGAGCGCGCTCGCTCTCCGGCGGCGTCGACTTCCATGTTGCTCGGCGAGCGAGACTTACTGCGAGACTTCGACTTCCGTGGCGATTGCGAGCCGCTCTTGGAAGGCCGGGGCGACCCACTGCGCGAGCGGGCCTTGGCTGGAGAGCCACTCTTGGACAGCGACCGGCTTTTGGAACGAGAACCGCCACGGGCGGAGGTGGGACGTGAACCACTCCCGGAGCGCGAGCGAGCGCGGGAACCAGAGCGAGCTCGAGAACCAGAGCGAGCGCGAGAGCCGGAACGAGAGCGAGCACCAGAGCCGGAGCGAGAGCGAGCACCAGAGCCGGAGCGAGCACCAGACCCGGAGCGAGAGCGGGAGCGAGACTTAGCCGGCGAAGAGCTGCGGGAGCGGCCCGATTTGCGGGACCCGCTGCGAGACCGCGAGCTCGACTTTGACCGCGACCGCGATTTGGAACGAGATCGCGACTTCGACTTTGAATGTGACTTGGACCGCGAACGTGACTTCGAGCGGGATCTTGACTTGGATCTTGAGTGCGATCGTGACTTGGATCTTGAGCGCGATCGTGACTTGGAGCGCGACGCTGACCTGGAGTTGCGTCGCGAATGTGTGGAGCCGTCGTGTGACATCTTGGACACCGAACCCGCCTACAAAAAACACGCACTACGTTATACTGAGTTATACAGTACAGGAACAGGTACTTTGTATGAGGATGCAGAATTAATTAGTTAATTTGATAATTACTCGTATGTTTTCAGACATTAGAAGATGTTAATGATTAAGTAATGATCTTGAGACCTTACGATTAACTTATGATCTTGAGGCCTTATGATAAAGTAATGAGCTTGAGGTCTTATGGAATCATTAATGACAAAAATGCACCGCGGGAAAGGGTGTTTTTGTCATTAACGACAAAAAAACCACGAGTGGAGGAGCTTTATATCACTTTGTTTGTTCAAAAGAATATTATAATTACTTTGCTTTTTCTTTCATAGCAAAAGTACTAGTTTGATTTTTTAATATACTATTCAACACATTAGAACATGTCTGTTAAGATAATATAAGAAAAATCAGTATTATATTTTTATTTTAAGACACATCTGTCATCCGTCAAATGCCATATTGTGGGGGCCCAATTTTTTTTTCTTCCAAACCCATCGTGTGGGATATCAAAATGAAGGGTTTTAAGAGGTGATTACAAAAATATACATTACTTATATGTTAAAATGCACCTAATTCTAAAAAAAAAATAACTAAAAGTTGTAAATAAAAAATTATTTAAAAATAACAAAAAACCCGACTGTTTCAAAAGCCAACTAAAAAGACGTAAACAAGTAGAAAATCATGCTGTGCAGTCGGAGGATACATCTGGTTTTGGTCAGCCAGCTCGCGAATATGTATCCTTCGACAGCACAACATGATTTTCTACTTGTAAAACACATTGCTCTTGAACAATTTGGCAGAAAACATAAAAATTAGAAACAATAAAACATGAATTTAATACAGTACAGGGTACCAGTAGTCAGTGGCATCAAAACCAGTATAAGCTGGGCTTGACAAACCTTATACTACATTACACTTTGAGCTTGCCGGTGGACAAATGTTACCTCCCATGTGTGCTCTACCACACATACTTATGGTTGAAAACAAGGATACTTACAGAACTAACATTTAAAATATTGTACACTAGAATTTGCCCACTGTATCACTCCCACCATGGTCTATACCAAAGCAACCAGGAGGCATTTCTTTCAGGATAAAATGTGTATTAGTAGCTTATGACACATAACATAGAAAAAAAAATCTTAATCAGGTCAGTACCTACTTCCAGAGATTACCTTTTACATACATATAAACAAAAAATATATTTCAACTCTTTAATATGAAGTTGGATGTAACACTCACCGAGGGACTGCGGCTGCGCGAGCCGGAGCGGGAGCGCTCTCCTCCTGTACAGACAAGCTTTGTTTAACACATATGATAATAACAGTATAATATAATTGGAGCTAATAGAGTATGTGAGGATCGTAGCAGGTAGCTTTCTATAGTTTCTGCATACAGCCAGGGGAAAAAGGGGTGAGTTCATGTATGTACCTAATAATAAATAACATTAGGTACATACATGAAAACATCATATAGAAAACTTAACAAGTGTTTACAGGCAAGTAGATATTTTGTCTTACAAGAAATGCTGAGTAAATAATGAACATAATCTTTATACAGCTGTAATAATTTATTGTTTAGATACTTAGGCTAAAACAGACTTAAACAAAAGGTTTTTATGAATTTATTCTATTACACAGAAATGAACCTAAAATTTAAAAATGTTTACAAAGAAATACCTAATTTGAGGAAGCATTAAAATCATACACACATATCATTTGCCTGTTATTGGTATCTTGAGCGCTATCGGAAGACATAATAATTAATTGGTCACATTGATTATTATGTCTTCCGATAGCGCTGAAGATACCAATACTACCAGTGACTACCGACCACCCTGATTGCATCGATTTATCTACACTTCCAATCAAATTCCTAAATATGCGAACAGATATAAATGTTTTTGTGAAACTAACTTTAATCCCCACAAATTAATTTGATCTGCGCTACAACTTCTACATACCATTTTTTTTTGTTTTATGTCTAGTTTTCTGAAAATCAACTTATTTTACATACTGTTTTAATAGTGCTTGTCATGGTCAGTGGGTCGTCTTAGGACATTCCTATAATTATCCTACCCTATGAACTCAATTTAAACAAACATAAATGAGGTTTTGACAGTGGAATCCCACAGGTATTTATAGGAAAAACATAAGACATGAGCGAGTTAAGTTCTGATCATAAGCAGACTAGCTTTCTCAACACACATATGACACAATCTTAATGTACTAGCTTCAGAATACAAATCATGGCAACTGGAGAAGTGAGGAAGAAGAAATTTTGCAATACTTTGAGATAAGGTCAAGAGAATGGTGATGAACAAATAAAGAGGCTTTGTATTACTACAAGTTGGAAGCCTTTACAAATGAGTACATATTGTTAAGTGTAAATTCCTGCTAAGGTTCTAATTTGCTTGGCAGCTTGCAGTGCTGGAACACCTGTCACTGCCAGCACACCTACTTTGTTGTTTTTCTTCAAACATGTTATCTTGTTGATTTTGTGAATGAGTGGGATCAGTTTGCCATACAGAAACGGTCATGTTCCAGGCATGGCTGATAGCGATACTATGAAAAGCAACCACCAATAACTGAACTTATATTTAGATTACACTGCATTAACAATAAAATTATAATTGCGTTTTATAAATTGTAAATCAATGTTTTTTTATTTGTATCTTGTTCATTGGATTTTGTTTAACATGTTCTTTTCTTGTTCATTGGATTTTGTTGAACATGTTCTTTTCTTAAAAGTTTAGGTCTTGCAAATAAATCAGTATGTATTAATTCGAGAAAGATTGTTGACAAAACAATGTCCTGTACGTAGAAGAACATTATCCAACATCAGAACCGTTTGCTGTTGCTTCCTTATTTTTGCGTTACGATAGCCTAATGATAAAACACCACAATAACATTTTGTTTCGACAAACAACAAGTTCGTGCGTGTGGTGTTTTTTGTGACTTAATAATAAATGTATGATAAATATTGAGGTTAGAAACACAAATCCAACGTACCTGTATCCACGTCCATTGTCGCTTTTATGTGGAGACTCCGAACACAAAAAGGTGCTCTATAAAACTAATTGACCAGCATAAATAACCGCGAATCGAATGTTCACTAACACCAAAAAACAGGGAATTCGAGTTCAACTTCTAGTCTTCTATCAACGACTGCCTGATACTCACTGCACACTGACACTGATACACAGAATTACAGATACTGACTGATGATTATTTGACACCACGAAGTTTGACAACATAGAGCCATAGACTACTATTTTTCTTTCTATTCACTGAGCAGAGACAATACAATGTCTCAGACGGAACTCTATGGACGGAACCACACTTACGTGGCGTGGCGTGTCGTGGCGCCTTCTGACACAGTTGATTGGCTATAAAACTCGGTGCGCTATGACGTAGGCTGGAACAGAGTCTTTTGATTAGTGGATCCCGCGCCACGCCATGCCACGACCATGAAAATATAACTTCATGGCCACGACACGTAAGTGTGGTTCCGACTTCCACTGACTCTGGCCGCATACGTACGTTTGCCGCGTTCGTTTTCCGAATACGGAATACAGACTCGGAATTCCGTGAACCTAGCGCAGACGTTAGTTTTTCCTGTTTGGAATTTTCACTGCCAATACGTTCAGTGATGGCTTTGTGAACGCACGGCGGTGATGGAGAACAATAACTTAATTTTATTTATTTATTTATTTTAGTACATGGAGGACTTAAGTCGGAACCACACTTGCGTGGCGTGGCGTGTCGTGGCGCCTTCTGATGCAGTTGATTGGTTACAAAACACGTTGCGTTATGACGTAGACTGGCACAGAGTAGTTTGATTGGTGGATCCTGCGTCACGCCACGCCACGACACCTAAGTGTGGTTCCGACTTTACAGCTAATAAATACAGGTAAAAAAGGAAACCATAGTCAACAGAAAGCCAATTACAAATTCCCAAAGACCTTATACGTATTTCATAATAATAATTTATGGTGTGAGCACAAGAACAAAAAAACTTACCGCTTTAATTAAAGTAACAAACAAATACTTAGTTTGCAATTATAATAATATGACTAAAAACAGAAACAAACAAAATCTAATGCTACTTGAAAAATTTGAGGCTTAAGCACCTTCTGGCCGAATTCACACTGATTGTGAATGGATCCAAATCATATTCCTTGTGAAGTTTCTGCTTGCGCACACAGTATACTTTTCTGCCTATTATTCGAAGAAGTATGAGGTACACGTATGGGTGGATTAAACCGAAATGTTTACATGGCACATTGAAATAAAATTTTGACAATAACTCGGGGTTATCATTGTTGTTATTGAGAATTTTCAGCTATAAATATCGTAGTTTTATTTTCTCTATGTTTTCAGCAAGAATAAACAGTCAGCGATCTTACTTTCCGTATATAATAGTACTCTGTGGATCTTACGTCGATCTACAAGTGGTAGCAGATGATACTTCTTACAGAGTCCAAGATAATTGGTTGACTGTTATGGAATCTTTTGATGAAAGCAAAGATATTTTATGAAACGTCTTTGGATGTTTTCAATGCGGTCAATGTAACTATTTATACGTGGGTTCCATAACTGAGACACATACTCTAGCTGACTTCCTGACTTCTTACAAAAGTGCAATACAATATTTTAAGTGTTTTAGCATCTGTAAAACACTTAGAGAGACGCATAAGTTTAGAAGCTTTTTTAGCAATTGCATCAATGTGTGCGTCAAAAATTAACTTAATATATTACTGTCTTGATGGACGCCCAATTCACGAATAGTATTGCACCTTGGCAAGAGCTGGCCCGCCAAAGTATAATTTGTAGCTAGGACTGCACGTTTTCTAGTGTAAGTGATCACTGAACATTTGGATGGGTTGAGATATAACTAGTTAGGTATAGATAATCGTGTCAAATATTTTAGCTATAAGGCACAGCTTGGATATTGGCCTATAATTAATAATCTCTGTTTTTGCCCCCTTTTTATGTACGGGCGTAATAAAAGCAGATTTCCAAATTTTGGGGACAACAACCCGAGTCAAAGACTTGGAAAACAAAATTGAGATAGGTAGGGCAATGGAAGGCGCGCATTGAATTAGAAATTTAGACGATATGTTTTCAGGGCCTGCACCTTTAGTCGGACCCAAGTTACTTATGAAGTAAACCGGTCGCAGCATCAAAATTCACTTCTATGTGAGAAATGTCAGATTAAGTTCTGTTAGTATCGAAAGGGAATGCAGGAGGTGGACTGGGCGTATTAGGTGAAGTAGAGTTGAGGAAAGAAGACATAAAATAAGACGAAAATGTCTGACAAATAGAATCTCCTGTGAGTAATGGCTCATCGTTATAATTTAATGTACCTATTAGGCAGATAAAGTAGGTAACTATTTGAGTTGTAGCGATTTTTAACAAAGGTCCAAAAGTAGGCCCACGAGATTCCATAATAAAATCACCTAAAACTAAAAACACATCTGTATTTTTATTCAGAGCTGTGTGCTCAGATCAAGTAAAAAAAACCGGCAAAGTGCGAGTAGGACTCGCGCACAAAGGGTTCCGTACCATTTTTGCAAAAAACGGCAAAAAAATCACGTTTGTTGTATCGGAGCCCTATTTAAATATTTATTTTATTCGGTTTTTAGTATTTTTTGTTACAGCGGCAACAGAAATACATCATCTGTGACAATTTCAACTGTCTAGCTATCACGGTTCATGAGATACAGCCTGGTGACAGACAGACGAACTGCGGAGTCTCAGTAATAGGGTCCCGTTTTTACCCTTTGGGTACGGAACCCTAAAAAGGGCTGTGTGGTTCAATTTGGTTAGAAAGTTATTTAGCTGTTCCGAAAACGAAAACCCTTTGTTTTGTTTACACAAATAAACAGTACAAATACCAGGCCCCTCAGAAAGTATTGCGAAAAAAAGTTTTTATATATGGGAGACTGGCCAGTTATAATGTTTTTCGAAAATATGATTATTTATAAGTAAAAATAAGTAAGTTCCAATTTCAAAATTTCCCTCCACATTTTTTGCGAGTTAATTCAAAGTATTGTGTCTCACTGAAATATGGATCTGCGCCGGGAACATTTTAGAGCTATGATTTTATACGATTTCAAGTGTCGCCTGAAACCGGATGAATCGTACGATAGACTTCAAATGGCATTCATGGATGAAGGCCCTTCCAAGGCAACCGTGTATCGTTGGTATAACGAATTCAAGCGCGGTCGACCAACTTTGGGGGATGACGAAAGAAGCGGTCGCCCTTTGACGGCTGTTACCGAAGAAAACGTGCTAGCAGTGAAAAATTTTATCCAAGACAATAGGCGAATTACATATCAGGAGATTCAACACATATTGAAGATTGGATCGGGAAGCGTTCACGAGATTCTACACAGCCATCTTCGCGTGAGGAGGATAGTATCACGCTGGGTGCCGCACAACCTCACCGATGCTCAGAAGCAGGCCCGGGTGGAATGGTGCCGTGATATGCTTAACAAATTTGAAGCAGGCTCGTCTCGGCGTGTTTACGACATCGTTACAGGTGATGAGTCCTGGATTTATCAATACGACCCAGAAACCAAGCGCCAGTCGACTGTTTGGGTGTTTCAAAATGAGCCAACGCCTACCAAAGTGAAGCGATCTAGAAGCGGGGGTAAGATTTTGATCGCTAGCTTTTTTAATTTGACTGGCCACTTGGTATCAATTCCCTTACGGGATCAAAGAAGCATTAATGCCGAATGGTATACTACCAAATGTTTGCCAGAAGTTTTCTCTGTTATAAGCAACAAGCGACCAAACACAGGGCTCCGCGGGCTACTGCTCCACCACGACAATGCACCTGCGCACACCGCACTCAAAACGAGGGACTTCCTGGACAGCACGCCAGTCAAACTCCTGGGTCACCCTCCTTACAGCCCTGATCTAGCACCGTGTGACTTCTTTTTATTCCCAAAAATAAAAAATCAGCTCAAAGGGATACAATTTTCGTCGCCGGAAGATGCGCTGGCTGCGTTCGAGCAGGCTGTAAACGAGGTGTCTGCGGCGGACTGGAAAAAGTGTTTTGAAAACTGGTTTAGGCGCATGAATCTTTGTATAGAGGCTGGTGGAAAGTACTTTGAAAAGATTTAATAAAAATATATGTACGTATAGAACAATTTTTTTTAGTTTCGCAAAACTTTCTGAGTGTCCCACGTAGGTAATAAGAAGTTCACGTATTCTCGTGTCTTCGAGTTTTTAAGCCGTAAGTTGATCCAGAGATCCTCCGCCGAGGAGTGTAGGAGTGTGAAAGTGGAGTGACAGGTAACTCCCTACGTGTCGCTATAGGGTACACCACCACCTCTCGTTTGTCCATTCATAGCTTAAACCCGGTCACGGCACCACACTAAATAACGAACATCAAACGACTCTGAGTTTAACATGCCATCTATTAACCACGTCTCCGGTAAAACAATAACATCGTAAGAGTTCAGTAAAACCTGACGATAGAACGAGTCTGTCTTTGTTCGCAGTCCCCGCACGTTCTGGTAAAAGACAGTAAGACGCTGTTCACTGTTGTTAGCCATTGCACATATATCCAGCAATAATTGAATAAGCTTCAACAATAATATAATACAATTTGCCAATTCATTTAGATTCGATTATTAGTTACGCATAAAATAGGTATGAATTTATAATGTATGTAAAAATAAGTAAAGTTAACAAGAATGTAAAATTCATCCGACGGTAGGCAGGACATGACTGTGCGAGCAAGCAGGCAGCAACATATCATACGCATATGCGTAAGCGAGACAAATGTGTAGTTTAGTATTGGGACTCGAAGACAAACAGCGCGATAAGGAATACAAAAGAAGCTCATTAGCAGTGCCGAGGTGCTAAACCTTTTACAAAAACAAAGCAAATAACAATTGATGTGTAAACTTCGAGACATTTTGAAAGTAGGTAGTTATTAAGATTGTATTTCTGACACTATAAAAAAAATGGCCAAGTGCGAGTCGGACTCGCGCACGAATTGTTCCGTACCAATAACGAAAAAAAAAGCAAAACAATCACATTTGTTGTATGGGAGCCCCACGTTTGTTGTTATAGCAGCAACAGAAATACATCTGTAAAAATGTCAACTGTCTAGCTATCACCGTTCATGAGATACAGCCTGGTGATAGATGGACAGACAGATAGACAGACAGACAGACGGATCGTGGAGTCTTAGTAATAGGGTCCCGTTTTTACAAAGGGTAAAAACGGGTACCTACGGAACCCATAATTAAAGAAGAAAAAGAAACTTTGGTATTGAGTGCATCCGTGAAACAGTCGGAGAATCTACGAGAGTCCATTTTATCTAAAAAGAGCAAAGTTACGAGCACATCCAGATAAATTCTTTAGTTTGTACAGGATGTCAATGAAATCTTTCGATGAACTTTATCTCTGTTGACTCTGATGTCCTTGTCATGAATATACCACAAGCAGTGGTGTTTTTCAGCAGCCAATATTAATGCTTCTGCTACACACATTGTCGTGATGCACTCGTGCTCAGAGGCCTTAGTGCGAGTTTTTACTCACGCGTGACTCACGCTCACTCGTGTTACGTAAACGATCTCATATGTCAAAATGTATACAAAAAAAGAGGTTTCTCCTTACTGTCCCCAGACGGCACTTATCCAGTTTCAATACAAATTGACGTTTACGTTAACGCGATTGACCGTGAGTAAAAACTCGCACTAAGGCCTCTGAGGCCTTAGTGCGGGTTTTTACTCACGCTCACTCGTGATGACGTAAACGATCACTTAAGTCAAAATGTATACAAAACAAGAGTTTTCTTCTCACCGTCCCCAGACGGCGCTTATCCAGTTTCAATACAAATTGACGTTTACGTTAACACGATTGGCCGTGAGTAAAAACTCTCTAAACTAAACTAAGGCCTCTGGATGAAACGACGTCGCCGGTCGCTGTGCGTGGCGCGGTTCGGAATGGTTCCGAACGTCGAACGTGTGCGAACGCTGCGTTCCGCATGACGTCATTAGGTTTTATCCGTGGCCTTAGTGCGAGTTTTTACTCACGCGTGACTCACGCTCACTCGTGTTACGTAAACGATCTCTTATGTCAAAATGTAAACAAAAAAAGAGGTTTCTCCTTACCGTCCCCAGACGGCGCTTATCCAGTTTCCATACAAATTGACGTTTACGTTAACGCGATTGACCGTGAGTAAAAACTCGCACTAAGGCCTCCGAATGGTTTTTACGAACGCGCGGGCTGGCATTCGATACGTAGGTACGTACGGATAGTGTTCCGTTAGAAAAAAAAACGGACGTGTGCGGCAGTCAATGTATTTTATTAGGATACGATGCATTCGGGTCTCCGAATACGGAAAACAAATTCGTACGTACGTATGCGGCCAGCCTTAGAACCTATTGAAACTGATCCACTGGAGCCAAAGACTACTAAAATCTGTCATGAAAGTCACGAAAAAAACAAATTATTATAATAATAAAAAACCCATACTTAAGCATTGAGAGAGAGCCTCAGTAAAATGCTCGATGACCTTAGTAGAGCTTCCGAAAGAGTGGGTCTTAAAATGAACATGGACAAAACCAAGGTCATGGTGAACGCCCATGTAACACCCACTCCTATCAAGATCGGAGACTCTACACTCGAAGTTGTAGACGATTATGTTTACTTGGGACAAACGGTCCAGTTGGGTAGGTCAAACTTCGAGAAAGAGGTCAACCGTCAAATCCGACTCGGCTGGGCGGTGTTCGGGCAGTTGCGTGGTATCTTCTCGTCCAATTTACCGCAGTGTCTCAAGACAAAAGTCTATGACCAGTGGGTGTTGCCAGTGATCACCTATGGGACCGAGACGTGGTCGCTCACAATGGGCCTTATCAGAAAGCTTAAAGTCACCCAAAGGGCAATGGAGAGGGCTATGCTCGGAATTTCCTTGCGTGATCACGTCAGAAATGATGATATCCGCAGGAGAACCAAAGTTACCGACATAGCCCGAAGAATTGCCAAAATTAAGTGGCAGTGGGCAGGGCACATTGCTCGCAGAACGGATGGCCGATGGGGCCGAAAAGTTCTGGAATGGCGACCGCGAACTGGAAGACGATACGTTGGAAGGCCTCCCACTAGGTGGACCGATGACCTGGTTAAGGTTGCGGGCAGGCGCTGGATGCGAGACGCACGGGATCGGTCAATGTGGCGACGCCTGGGGGAGGCCTATGTCCAGCAGTGGACGTTTTTCGGCTGAAATGATGAATGATTAATGATGACTTAAGCATTGAGTTAATAATATACTACGCACACATATTATCTCAATGTACATATGCGCGAGCTGGCTGACCAAAACCAGATGTATCCTCCGACTGCACAGCATGATTTTCTTCTTGTTTACGTCTTTTTAGTTGGCTTTTAAGCAGTCGGGTTTTTTTTTATTTTTAAATATATTTTTTATTTACAACTTTTTACTGTCCAATTTTAATGTAGCCAGTGACACTCGCAGGGTTAAGAAGAATCGCACGAATCATCGAAATCGGCCAACGCGTTTGGCCTCTGGAACGCCTTAAAGGAACAAACATACATATTATACATACATACTCACATACCTACATACATACCTACATAGACTGATAAACACATTAACCTCCTTCGGCAGTCGGGTAAAAAATAAAAATCAAATCATTATTTCAAAAAGTTTTAATTTTATTTATGTAAATAAACCCTATTCCACAATACGAGTGTTACGCGCAGCTGCATAAGAGGAATCGCCAACTCAGCACTCAACACTTTTATTATAGAACCATGCGCTGCAAATTTAACGAACGACGGAAACGATGAGCTGAGACAGCACTTTGTGACGCACGGACCTAGTTTAGCCAAATAATGTAGCTCTGTAAAATTCCATTCCATATTCAAACTTCGAATAGGCACTTAGGCTAATTTTAGCGATAATTAATGTAATTCTTTTATTTTAAAATAAATTAAGTTAATTCATTTTTGGTTTTTTTAAATCCTCCGATTGCAGCTAACGTAATTGGCGCAGTCGGTAGGATATTCGCGGGCCAGTTCGCAAGCTTAGGGATCTCTAATATCGAAATCCACGTACGCGAATCGCCTGGGTGGCTAACGAGCCCCGTTGCCGAATATCCGAATCTACGGTCCAGCTGCAGTTCCGGAAGGAGAATCCAGACTTCGATTCACGAGAGAACCAGAGATGAAAAATTTGTGAGTACACTTGAATTGTTCCTGTGTTGCTTCCTTCTTAGTCCTAGTACCACCCAACTTCCAAAAATTTTCACCCTAGAAGTTCCAATCCCCAGGAGCCCGCATCTCGTACGGCTCGCTGGAGTTCTATAGATAACAGTAGAGATTTAAATAGTGATAGTGCAATTAGTAGTATAAATATGGCCCATGACCCGGATACAATTTTCAAGACCCTTCGTATGGTCCTGGAGTTCGATGGGAACCCAAATGTTTTGACTAGGTTTGTCAGAATATGCGATCAAATAGTAGCTAAGTATGTTAGCAATACCCCAGGTTGCGAGTTAAACAACTTATGCCTATTAAATGGCATATTAAATAAAATAACAGGCTCTGCCGCTTGCACCATCAATTCCAACGGCATACCTGATAGTTGGCTAGGAATTAGAACAGCCTTAGTCAATAACTTTTCAGATCAACGAGATGAAACAGCTTTGTATAGAGACCTTTCTTTAGCTACGCAGGGAAATAAGACACCTCAGGAATTCTACGAGGAATGCCAAACTTTGTTCAGTACAATGATGACGTATGTAACATTACACGAGTCAATTACTACCACAGTGGAAGCGAAACGTACACTGTATAAAAAAGTTACTATGCAGGCTTTTGTAAAAGGTTTAAAAGAACCATTAGGATCCCGCATAAGATGCATGCGTCCCGATACTATCGAAAAGGCCCTTGAATATGTACAGGAAGAACTTAACGTTATGTATTTACAGGAACGTAGTGAATTTTCAAAACCCACTACACAAAAGAATTCAAACCCTGTAACACCCCACGCAAATACTAACCCAGTTCCTCTACGTAATAATAATTTCGCAGTACCAATGCCCAACTGGCCCAATCCCATAGGAATTAGACCCAACCAACTACCACCACCACAACCATTTAGGTTCAACCCCAATTTTATTAATCAGCAGTCCCAACATCGCATGCCTAATCGAACACAGCAAATATTCCGTGCGCTACCTCAAACATATAACGCTCAAAGTAACATGTTCCGTTTGCCACCAAGAAACATTCCGGCCCAAAATCAAAATCAAGGTCCTAAACCTATGAGTGGTGTACAGCATTTCACACCTAGACCCCTGCTATCTGGCCATAATTGGCAGAATTCAGGTAATCCGCCACCAACTAATTATTTTAAAAATCGTGAAATGAACATGAATGAGTGCACGTCATACGACGACTCATATTACCCGACGGAGTTCTATTACGAGCCGGACTGTTTTAATTACGATGACACTTATTATGATTATAACCCGTTCCCTACATTAGAGTGCAACCATGAGCCCACTTTGAACGATGTAAATGTTCAAGGAAACATTACAGGTTCTACTGAACCTCAGGCAGGTCCATGTCAGATAAGTCAGGATTTTCAGGAGGAACAGAAATCAAAAAAGCTAAAATAGAATTAAATCTCCAAACTCAACGTCAGTTGCCGTACATACTAATATCAGAACCACCTTTAAAATTACTAATTGACACCGGTGCGAACCAGTCCTTTATAAGTCCAGAAGCTGTAGAAAAATATTTCTCAAATTTTCCCTTAAATTACGACCCGTTTGAAGTTACTAATGTACATGCGGTTAGTAGAAATAATTATTCTATAAGTTTATCTTGCTTCGCGGAATTTAACGATCCAGAGTTTATCAAGTTATTTGTATATCGTTTCCATGAATACTTTGACGGTTTAATTGGTTTAGATTTGCTAACTAAATGGGAGTCCAAGATAGATTTAAAAGATCAGAGGTTAATAACGCGCACATCATCAAATCCTATCCGTATGTATAATTCCTGCAATGTTAACTTGTATGAAGATATAATACCTGCTCAATCTTCAAAATTAGTGAGAATACCGATCGACACTCCAAACGGTGCAGCATTAGTTAGTGAACAGACTATATGCAACTGTATAGTACGCGAGTGCCTTACTATTGTCGACAATAATCGCGGCTACTTAGAGATTGAAAATACGAGCCCGAATGATATTATAATATCACTTGACCGACCAGCACGCAAGTTTATTCAATATCGAGTGCACGCGCACCGAATATTGCACCACGCGAGTTCAAGAAGTGACATCGCGATTACGAACAGATCATTTAAACGAGGAAGAGAAACTCAACCTTATAACTCTTTGCTTAAAATATGCTGACGTGTTTTACATAGAAGGCGAAGCGTTAACATTTACCAACCGAATAAAACATCGTATTAAGACTACAGACGAGGTCCCGGTTTACACAAAAAGTTATAGATACCCATTCATTCATCGTCAGGAGGTTAGGGAACAGATTTCGAAAATGTTAGATCAGGGAATAATAAAGCCTTCAGATTCAGCATGGAGTTCGCCCATTTGGGTGGTCCCCAAGAAAATGGACGCCTCGGGAAAGCAAAAATGGCGTTTAGTAGTTGACTTTAGGAAGCTCAATGAAAAAACTATTAACGACAAATACCCTATCCCGAACATTAGCGAAGTTCTTGACAAACTAGGTAGGTGCCAATACTTCACCACTCTAGATCTGGCTAGTGGCTTCTACCAAGTCGAGATGGACCCTCAGGATGTTCAGAAAACAGCTTTTAATGTCGAACATGGACATTTCGAGTTTCTTCGAATGCCCATGGGACTTAAAAATTCACCGTCCACATTTCAAAAGGTTATGGACAATGTCCTCAGAGGTCTCCAGAATGACATATGCCTGGTGTACCTTGATTACATCATCGTTTTTTCCACATCACTACAAGAGCATATGACCAATCTCGAAAAAGTATTCAATAGACTCCGGGAATCGAACTTTAAGATCCAAATGGATAAATCCGAATTCTTAAAACATGAAACTGGTTATCTCGGACACATAATAAGTAGCGAAGGAATAAAACCTAATCCAGATAAAATTCATGCAATAGAGAAATACCCCATTCCAAAGACCCCAAAAGTAATTAAGCAATTTTTAGGCCTTGTCGGTTATTATCGTAAATTTATCCCAGACTTTGCAAAAGTTACGAAACCTCTTACAGCGTGTTTAAAAAAGGGTAGAAAAGTTGTATTAAACTCCGAGTACATAGGCAGCTTTGAAAAGTGCAAGACTCTCTTACTTAACAAATGATCCTATACTACAGTATCCCGATTTCGATAAGGAATTTATAATGACTACAGATGCTTCAAACGTTGCTATTGGTGCCATTCTATCTCAAGGACCCGTAGGTTCCGACAAACCCGTGTGTTTTGCATCCCGAACCCTGAATGAAAGTGAGCTTAACTACAGCACCATAGAAAAAGAACTCCTTGCTATAGTTTGGGCCACCAAGTATTTCAGACCGTACTTGTTTGGTCGTAAATTTAAAGTACTGACAGACCATAAACCTCTACAGTGGATGATGAACCTTAAAGAACCTAATTCGCGATTGACTAGGTGGAGGCTGAAGCTTAGTGAATATGATTTCACCGTTATCTATAAGAAAGGAAAATCTAATACGAATGCCGATGCCTTATCTCGGGTGGAGATTCACAACGAAGATACTAACACTTTAATAGATGAATTATGTTCTTTGATTCCTAACCCATCAGAAAACCTGCCCGCGAACTCATCCACTGCCACCGTGCACACCAGACTAAACAGACAGATTTCATAGACAATTATGCTTTACGATAGTAGAAGATGACAAACGCAAACCAGTAGTTACTAAGCCATTCGAAACTCACACGCGCATAGCAGTCCAGATATCATCATCTAAGTTAGAACAAGATGTAGTCAATGCCATCAAAGAGTATGTAAACCCGAAAGTAAAAACCGGTATCCTAATAAATCTGACTCTTGCCATGTATTCCATCATACCAGTCATACAAGACAAATTTAAGAGTTCGTCTATGAACTTAGTACTAGTTAAGATAGAATTAGAAAACGTTAAAAATTATCTACGTCAGCAAGAGATAATTCAACACTACCATGACGGCAAAACTAATCACCGAGGAATTACCGAATGTTATTTAGCCCTCTCAAAAAATATTACTGGCCCAAAATGAAAGACCAAATAACCAAATTCATCAACGAATGCATTATTTGCGGGCAAGCTAAATATGACCGGAGACCTATTAGACCCCAGTTTAATATTGTTCCTCCGGCAACAAAACCATTCGAAATAGTCCATATGGATTTATTCACGGTTCACAATGAAAAGTATGTTACATTTATAGATGTTTTTACCAAATATGGACAAGCATACCATCTCCGAGATGGCACGGGCATTAGCGTACTTCAATCATTATTACAGTATTGTACCCACCATGGGGTTCCCAGACGGTACCCTGACCAAAAAATCGGCATGAGATATGAGCGTTCCTATTGGTCCAGCGCAGCGGCACTGGTGGCGCATGAATTACAGTAGTGAAAACGCCCAGATTTTAGAATAAAATCTTTATAAAATCGAATTTTGGTCTTTTGAAAAAAATAATTCTACAAAAATGTTCGTTATTAAATTGTCTATCCATTAGTGTTAGTACAAAAAATAATCAATGAACACTTTACGAGGAGATGCATAATATCAATAATTATTTCTCATTTTTATGTTTTTTTGGAAGTAGATTAGTGAAATATATACAACATTTTAAAAAAAACTAAATCTACCATTTTAGAATCAATATTATGTAGAAATTTAATGTATTTTTATTAACTGATATTTCTTTTTAAATAACGAGTAGATAGCTCCTAAAAACAGCACAAAAAACGGCTTGCGCGGCGTTTTGCTCAGGGTACCGCCTTAACGTTAGTGACTGACAACGGAACGGAATTCACTAATCAACTGTTCCTAGAATTCACACGCCTTCATAAGATAAACCACCATAGAGTTTTACCGCATTCGCCTAACGATAACGGTAACATTGAACGCTTCCATTCAACCCTCCTTGAACACATAAGAATATTAAAGTTAAAACACAAAGATGAGCCTATCGTAAATCTTATGCCTTATGCTATAATTGGTTATAATTCTTCAATACATAGCTTCACTAGATGCAGACCTTTCGATTTATTAACTGGACACTTTGACCCACGCGATATTGGTCATAGATTTTACCCAACAATCATTACAACAGTACGTTCATAATCATAGGGCGCAAATGAAGGAAGTCTATAACATTATTAACGAAACTTCCTTATTAAATCGTACTGCGTTGATAGAAAATAGAAACAAGAACCGCGAATCCGAAATAGAATACGTTCCTCAGCAACAGGTGTTCATTAAGAACCCTTCAGCAAGCCGTCAGAAAACTGCACCGCGGTACACTCAAGATACCATTCTGGCCGATTTACCCATACACGTTTATACGTCCAAGAAACGTGGGCCCGTAGCCAAAAACAGATTAAAAAGAGGCCCTAAGGTACCTAACTTGCTGCAGGATTCTACTATTGCCGGTACTTCACGAGACCCAGTCATTGGAGATAAAACTTGAAAGCTTGGCCAATGGACCCAGCTTACTACCGACAATAATTAGTTAGAATAGAAAATATGTTAGCGTTTATACACGCATCAAGTACTGTTCATTCTCTTAGTCTCACTTAGATCTATGGTACATAGGTTAGAAAAAAAAAAAACAGTAACGACGAGATATTCAGTCTGGAACTTATAGAATATTACGACATTATCCATCCCCGTTCGTATTTCAATGAAAACCAGATAGTTATAATTTTTAGATTTCCTATAATTTCTAAAATCGTTTATGATTTGTATAAGTTATCTATAGTACCCAGCAAAAACCGTCAAGCCCTTATCCCTACCTATCCCTTTATAGCAACTAATAGGGACTCTTTCGTGTACATAGAAGCAGAATGCTCGAAGTTTAGTAACTGGTATCTCTGTGAAAAGGAAATAACCCATCAGATACGAACAAAAACTGATGCATACAAGAACTTATCACGAATCAAGCCCTCAAGAGTTCCTGCCAATAGATGACCAGCATTATGTCCTATCGTTTCCAGGGAAGCTACCTCGCTACTAAACCTATCAACTGTTATCTCCGCACAAAGGAATTAACTATATTCAACGACAACGACGCAATACAAGGGCAACCCTTGAAATTAATGAACATTTCCTACGCCACGGAGACACCGGGTGTTGCATTAAACCAAGTTCATCTTAGTTCAATCGACTTAGGAGGACTACACAGCATACAGAACCAAGTCATGACGAGCCAGCCGATACAACCCAACCAGCTGCAATCAATATCCGGTCATCTGTCCACCAGACCGAATCGGATTAGAACAATGGTAATTTCTATTGTGTCTGGAAATGGACAGTTGAAGGTTTAAATAATCAAAAAATTAATCATTTTTGGTTTTTTTAAATCCTCCGATTGCAGCTAACGTAATTCGAGTAAACAATGAAAATAACACACCTCCCCATACATATTTTTCATACCCTTGTGGTATTTAAATTACAAAGTTACGCCGCAAAAATATTTACAAAAAATGGGTCTGTTTACACTCCAGTTCTGCGAATTCTGTAGGCCAAGTGGCTTAAAGTGCTATTGTATTACTTAATTTGGTACATAATCTTATCGCACACACAGTGTTTAGCTGTTAGAATTATTTAGTTTACGAACAATGAGTCACAATGCAAACATTTGAAAAGAGCCATAAAAAAGGCCTTTGTTTATTTGGCTTTGTTAAAAGTTCTATAGCATTTATTGAAATTTTATCTCACAGTCCACGTGCTAATGATATTTACTTTTGGAAAAACACAACACAGACTTGTTGTTAAAAAAAAAACCACAAAAATTAACCCGCAAGATAGTTATATTCTCAGAACCCACCACGTCGCTGTGGACGCTGTGGTAAAGCAATAATCGCAGACGCAGCACTTTTGCGTCTTTTGCCCTTATCAGCCATGCTATTCTCTAAGAGACAGTTTCTTGGCTGTGCTCGTCGACGAGCTCGTCAGCGAGACAGTCTTGAGATCGACCGATCGTGCAGCGCTGATACAAACGGTATTCTCTAGCGCGGTTATGGTCGTCGACGAACTCTAGGCCTGACATCTCCCGTCACAATTTCACAAAAAATATTATTTAATGTCCTCAATTAAATTTATGACACAATTATAATTATAGAAGCTACTAATTAAACTATGCAATCCATACTAATTAATATAATAAATGCGAAAGTAACTCAGTCTGATATATTTTCACGCTTAAACCGCTGAACTGATTTAATCGAAATAACTCATTTTATAAGTACAATATTTTATTACTAAAATAGCTTCTACCAGCAGCTTCAACAACGTGAAAAGCGTTTTCTTATCCCAAGGGATAAGATACATTATATTGGGCAGAAAAGTAGCCTTAGTGCTATTCTTATAGCTATAATCTATCTCTAGGTATGCAAAATTTCATCCAGTTTCATTCTAGCGTAATTGAGTAACAAACATACATCCACACACACATCCAAACCATCAAAACTTCCCATCCTAACTTTCACATTTATGATAATAATTACATTAAAATCCAAGAAGAATTACGTTACGCGCAAAAATAGTGGCTTTTGGATTTGACAGATGAAAACGAGGCTGTAAGCGAGACTGCGAGCGTCTTCGACGATGTCCGTGACTACCGCAGGACCCCGACAGCAACCGCTTCCATATTTGGTAAATAATTACTACTAAATTGGTACCAATTAGTACCCGAACAACAAAATTGGTACCTTAGTAGTTTTCGAGAAAATCGACTTTGAAGGTGGTCCTGCGGTAGTCACGCTCCATTCAGCAGGACCACCATGAGCGCCGAAAACGGGGGCATGTTACAGCTATTCTAAGTATACAAATAATTACTACCCATAAATGTGACCCATTTCGTAAAAAAAACAGAACTGAATCATTTTTATTTATTGAGAAATCAACGATGATAACTTTCGCTCGCTCGTTCAGCAGGACCACGACTTTGAATGTTGATTCCAAGTTGGAGGAGCCTGCGACTTCCCTCAAACCTACATAGAAAATTACTACCCTGCAAGATAAAATTGATACCCAGAATTCACAACTAGTACTTTTACGTAGTACGTTTACAAGATATACCATGCCATTGGTGGGGTGGCGGTAGTCACGGTGTTAAATTTTCATTTCAAGATTTCCCTATTACAAACTTAGTGAATTCTGCCCAAATGTATACAAAAATTACTACTCCTACAGAAGATAAAGCGACCAAAAATTCAGATACCTAAGTGTTGTATTTTAAGAGAAATTAGCTTTAATTACTTTTCCATACTAAATCTTCGCGTATAACCCGACCATAATAAGTTGTCAATGGTATTGAGCAGTACACTCGTGCAAAAAAGTTTAAAAAGTTTTGGACCATAGACAAGATAGAATCAGATTCAAAATTATGTGAAGAAAATCGACGATTGAAAAATTGTCGTTGCTGTTTTATATTTTAACTGAGTAGAACTTAAAATGAGCCCTGTAATATGAATATACATGATTACTTTGTGTGAAGTATAACATAAAGCCAGTTGATCTCCGTTTGAACGCGTCTTGACTCAAGTTTTTTGACTAAACTTATGTAAGTATATCTAGATAACGTGCATATAATAACAATAACTATATTTATTAAAACTTAAAATAATTATTATGTACTTACAAGTACCTACGTATTTGAAATAGTAACTGATTGTTATTTTTAGATTAAACTTGGATTAGAGTAAAATCATTAAAAGTCTTGAACATAAACATATTATAAAGCTTTAAAACAATTAGCCCCACGTTTCTCAGCTCTAAATTATCGCAGAATTAATGTGACAAATTGTCAAGCACGCGTTATCTGCTGTGATTCGCTGTTGAAAATTCATTAAACCAATCACAGCAGATAACGCGTGCTTGACAATTCTGCGATAATTTATGTACGGGACGGACGTGATCGTCCAAGACCGACAGGCAATCAGGAGGTTGTAAGGCTCCTGCTTGAACGCGTTGACGCCCCTTGCACCTATTGTTCAGTTGTCATCTGGTAACTATGGACCTTGGAGACACTTGAAGGCTGCCAAGTAGGTTGAGGTGAAAACGTGATGTCCAGGTTAAATAAAAAACTATTTGTTCATGGCCAGAAGCGACGTTCCTTCATGGTCCTCGATGCGCAATGATGCGTGGAAATACTTTAAGTGAAATAATGGCTACGATGTATTCACGCGCCTGCGCACTATTAAGCAGGCAAACTCGACCGCGACGAGGACCACAACATTCCGACCGCAAAAACTTTATTTCCAAGAAAAATATATCTTATGTCTCGTAGCTTCAAACTGACTGGAACTACCCTTCCACTGGACCGATTCTGGTGAAACTTGTACTTTTGGATAGGTCTCGAGGAGACCTTCCCTCCGGTCTTTGATCTAGGTCCCTAGCCCCTACCATCAGGGAGTTCTCGTAAGGAGAACATCAAAGAAAGGGAATTCCCACCAGTTTGAAGCTTTACAATCGAGTTTCTCCTAAAACTAGATATGTTAGCTATAGGGTACCAGCGAGGGACTTGGAGCCCTCCCACTGGGCCGTCGACACACACAAGTGTCAAGGTTGTGTTTGAAACCTTCAGGCGTACAGCCGCGAAATGGTGCGAGAAGCTAGCTTATGCCCCTGATTTTGGCATACAAACTCGATTCCTACTCAGACTGCTGGGTGGATTTTCGAGTAACATTCACCCCCGGGTAGCCCTCGTGATGGGCTATCCCAAGGTAGAAGTCCGGTGGCTACATGTCCAAACCCCGATTAGTTAGCCTTTGTTACAAGTTTGTTTACATAGCAAATCCATGTAACCTCGCACCATGTCGGGTCGCTTAACTCCTCAACCACCAGAGCTAAGCTCCTTGCGGAAGTGTGGTTGGGTAGCTGGAAGACCAGGCTGTCTAATGACGGTACCCTGATGGGTGTACCACCAGCCTTTCTGCAGCTTAGGGTGCCTCCTGGCTTAGGGTGGCACCTCACACCACACCTCACACCCCGAGCAGAACAATTCGGGTTCCGCGCAGAACACTCAACGACGCTCCAGCTGTCGAGGGTACTGCACCAGCTGTCGTCCACCATGAACAAGAAAGAATACGCGGTAGCAGTATTCCTCGACATGGAGAAGGCCTTCGACCGTGTGTGGCACGAAGGCCTACTTTTTAAGATGTCCCAAAAAGGCGCGCCCCGCCGCCTTATACATGTGATTCGATCCTTTCTGACCAACAGGACTTTCAGAGTGGTGGTAGAGGGCGAGCTGTCTGCCCCCCGGCCAATACGGGCGGGCGTACCGCAAGGCAGCTGTCTCTCACCTGCGTCCTACTCCTGCTTCACCGACGACATTCCCACGCCCCCAGAGGCGACACTCGCGCTGTACGCTGACGACGCCGCGTACATAACAACATCTCTCAACACCAAACACGCGGCGCGTAAGATGCAGCGCGCCCTAGACAGCATCCCAGAATGGCTATCCAAATGGCGCCTAACAGTGAATGTAGGTAAGACGCAGGCCATCACCACAGGTCTAGGACCCCTACCACCACGCCTGAAACTTCAAGGAGTCGACGTCGAGTGGTCACCCCATGCCAAGTACCTGGGCGTGACAATCGACCGCCGACTCACGATGGGGCTGCACGTCTCAAACGTGGTAAATCAGTGCAGGGTAGCACGTAACTTGCTCAACCCAGTACTCTCATCCCGCCTCCCCGCACGCACCAAGCTGGGCGTGTACAAAACATATATTCGCTCCATACTAACTTATGCCTCCCCAGCTTGGTTCGCCCTCACGAGCGAGACCAACAAGAAAAAACTCCGAGCGCAACAAAACCTAACTCTGCGCCGTGTTGTGAACGCTCCTCGCTACGTGAGGAGCGACGTCATCATGCGGGACACCGGGATTGAGAGCCTGGACGCATTCGTGGGCCGCCTCGCGACGTCAATGTTCGCGCGGGCCGACGCTTCTGCCTGACCGCATATCAAAGATATAGCGCCATGGCACGCGCGCCCGCCGGACAAAAAACGTCTACCACGGGACCTCCTAACCACAGACAGTGCAACCCCATCCACCTCCCGGACTTGACGCCTGAGTAAGCAGCAATCACTCTACACGCTTTTTACTCAAACAAAAACACTACCCACCCCACACGACATTAGCGGCGTGAAGTTTGTTCTAAGTTAACATAGGCAAGCTTTACGTCGTAAACAGACACTCATAACTTTACACTCGCAAGTACGAATATGTATGTATGTATGCACCGAATAGCGCTGCGGTCGCCGCGCGCTATCGGTAATCATGGGCGGTGTAATTCAGGTCATTGCCGCTCCCACATACACAAACGGCGCTAGTAGTAGCTAGTCGCTTTCACTACCAAACTGTAGGTTCGCCAAAGTCGGTGCTCTTGCCGCTGGTCACCCTAGCTGGGCCTCCCAGGGTACGCCCTGGGTCTCACCTGGCTGGGGTGGACCGCCAGGAGACCGTGAAAAACGGCGATTCGTTCAGAACGATCGCCGCGGCGCGCCTACAGTCACATACAACAAGCCAAACATAGTGCGCGTTGGTACCTCAGTATCACAGTACAAAAGACATCAACGCGCACACAAGCTAGGTTCAATGACCACCCAAGGACGGGTTCATTGTGATGAGCCCCGGTACTGCATCCGCGGGCTGGGAACATAGTTCCGGCACCGCTCGCATCGCTCCCTAGCGGGAGCGACGCGACTTCCAAGGAGTGACATCGCTTAGTATGCGATGGCGCTCTGGGGTGAGCAGACGTGTG
>CATKRY010000003.1:0-87276 GCA_949775005.1 Orthosia gothica | reverse complement strand
ACGCGATCGTAGTATTGACTATTTCCTCCTTCTCTTCTACACAGTGTTGTGATGCTTTCGGTTGTTGAGATTTCTCAGTTTGTCCCGAAGCAGAATCCTTATTTTGGTGCAGTAGAGTATCATGCCGTCGACTGCATATGCGACAGGTCATTTGCAATTAACATTGATAAGCAGAATGGCCTGGTACCAAACAATTAAAGCAAAGTTTGTTTGATTTAACATATTCAGATCTCTCAGCAGGTTGCAGTTTGGTGAAATCTTTACAATGGCATAAAGTGTGTCTTTCTTTAACATAGCACGCATTTTCTATCTGCCATTGATGGTGACGTGGTGGCTGTAGCAGTAACAAGACGTGGACGTTCTTTTGTTGGGTTTTCACGGGTGCCCGATGTTGACATTATAAGTTCTAGCGTACGGTATCTTGATTGCAGAAACGCCTTCGAATCCTTCCAGGTAGGTAATTGGTCTTCTTCATTTGTGCTAGCGGATTGTTCCCACTCTTTTTGAGACTCAGGGTCCATTTTCTGTATCACAAGAAAAATAATTATAGGATCCCATGAGTTCGTACTTATATTTAAATTTTGTAAGTTGTTCAAAAATTCTGTTGTGACATCTAATAAATTCTTTATTAAGTTATTACTAGCTGACCCGGCAAACTTTGTTTTGCCATAAAAACACCATAACATTCCTCTACCCTACCCTACCTATCCTACCCTACCTACCCTACACTACCTACCCTACCCCACCTGCTCTACCCTACCCTACCTTGCCCTACCTACCTACCCTACCCTACCCTACCTATTAAAAAATAGATAGTAGCTGATTTCAGACCTACTGAATATGCATTTAAAATTTCATAAAAATCGGTCAAACCGTTTCGGAGGAGTGTTATGTCTATGGAAAGTACCGACAAGAATTGAAAAAAAGTTTTTGACAGCAGACATTAATGACATTTGATTTGGAGTTTGGACGTCAAAGTCAACGACTTAACGTCAAATGTCATTAATTGTTCAATCAATGTGTTGTGTTGAGAAATCTTAATTTGTAGACTGATTTCAAAATAAACAATCTTTATTGTTTTTTTTACTTTATAAATGCATAATGGATGACGATAATAAATTGCCCTTGAAGCGAGTGGAGTTCTCGTTGACTAAATTCAACGAGGTGGAAATACCTCATCTCTTGGACTTGCTGCGACAACATAAAGCGAATATTATCAAGGTAACGTGTTGCTCTATTTCTATACCCTTTGTTTAGCTTGTGTGGAAGGGTCTACACCGCTGCGGTGTCGGTCCACACTCCACCGCCACACATGTTTGCATAATACTTAAATTAATGCGTAATAGATAAAGCCGCGTATTACACATCGATCATTATCAAAATAAAAAATACTTCACAAAAAATTGGCTGCTGATAGGAAATAACTCTATGACGAGTTTGGCACGCGGTTCTTTGAATGATTGTGTAAGGTTCATGGTTTTAGAGGCTTATAAAAGAGAGAGAAATTTATACAAGAGTTTTTAAACCTCTGACCCTAAGACAACCCTCTTAAGTTTTTTTATAGAAATCCCATCTCAAAAATAAAAGCAACATAGATCTCGAAAATTTTATACGCAAAAGTTTTGTGTAGGTACCTACTAAATACCTAGTCAGAACGCAAAATACAATTTAATAAACACCTTATATATTTCCTTAACCTCTGCCTAACTCTCAGGGAAACAGGTTTTATTTTTAGTAAAAGTTTATGATGAATTGAGTATTTTTAGAAATCTAATGAATGCATCATCCACAGATGCTGCTGTACTATTAACATAGCTACCTTTTCGGTTCTAATGAATGAAAAGTAAATAGTCCAGCTCCAAATAATCAATCGTCACTTTTGACTACAATTCCCACTTTGGTTTATTTACAGTTGAAAGTATGAAACTGTCACATAGAAAAAAAGGACTTGGTGTTTTACAGTTATTCTGCTGTTCAGGGTATGGCTAAATCCAACAAATCAGAGATCATGAAAATAGGTCAACCAATCTTGAGATATAAATGGTGTAACTACCTGACTTTGTGTTATATTATAGCCACCACTTATATATTACATATTATAGCTACCAGTTCTAGCAAATATAACAGAGAATCAATGTCACTTGGTTTAATGATAATGGAAATACTTACCTATTTATGAAAAATTTCACTATAGACACATTCACAAAGGAGAATGCCCATACACAGGCCCCTTATGAAATATCATGTCTGCGATTTCTATATTATCCGAAAATAGGATTTATATTTGGTGTTTTTTTCCATCCTTGTCCTTTACTTTATATGTACAGACAACAACAGATCAGGTTCCTTCACTTGGACATTTGTATGCACCTTATTGCATTGTAATAAGGGTTCATTTCAAGAACAGAAACATCGTTATGTCTCGTGAACCCCACAAAATAAATGAAAAATATTTTCTAATTATGAATATAACGTGTTTTTTCTACAATATACAACAAAATTCATCAAGATACAACCATTTTTCAAAGGGGCCCAAGTTCCTTTACAAAATGGGCATTCTCCGTTGGCAATCTTGCAGTTTTTATTTTTTTATGCAATCCTCAATAGCAATGCTGCAATGATCATAGTAATAGGAAAGTCTGGTATAGGATGTCTTACACTATTATAATTTGAACAAATTACTTTTATTATATTATTTTTTTAAACAAAAGAAAATGTTACTGTATATTATGTTGAAGTTGTCTATTCTTGTTTAACCTATTCTGGAAGACGTTGATGCCTGTGATACAATGATTTTCATTAGTACAGGCACCAATGATTCTCTTTTTCCGTGTTGACTGTTAAAAATGTAGGTATTTATTTTTTGATCCTGTACATGTGTTTTTTCATGAATAAACGATTTTATTATTATGGTTAAAAATGTTTTGTCAACTAACTTTGATACTTATTTTTTTTTTACTTTTTTACAAAAAAAAAAAACTGACTTCTAAAGTAAAACACTACGAATCGAAAAATAACTTTTTCCGTGGTCGATGTCTTTGGTACCTACTGTTTTTAAATTTGGACCATTTCTGAAAACACTTTGTTCAAACAAAATAGAATTTTGCAAATCCGTTTATATGTGACGGAGTTATGCCCGAACATACATAAAAAAAAAACATCTGAATTGAGAACCACCTCCTTTTTGGAAAGTCGGTTAAAAGGACTATAAAACCCTGGCAAGGAATTAGCCCATTTAATCAAGATTTCCTAATGATACAATAGGTACTTGCTGTTCTTCTCTTTCTTTCTTATTTATATGAAAAAATATTACCGACCTTTTCAATAATTGAAAATTCTTTGACAAAATCCGTTGACTGTGAGTTTAAGTGTCTTGATTGGAATGCACAACCCTGAGAAATGCCATGTCATAATCAAAAGAAAAACGTTGCCTGAATGGTCTTGTGTTCCATAACAATATATGTCAGCTGTGAGGAGGATTACTCGTATGTGTCTGGCACTGTATACCGCTGAGTTGTGCCTTCTGATCAAGAGACCTGCCCGCTAATATTATGTCATATTATCATACATGCCATAGCCATCATTAATCTGTAATGAAAAAGTGCTAGGTACTTGTCCTGTAAAACTCCATCTCATCATAAACATAACGTGTATAATTTTCCTCTTCCCTCGGACCGCCGTACGGTGTTAACGTGTTATCTGTACCACGCTAAACAATTTTTTAAGCAATTTATTTACAAGTAAAATTTCAAAATTTAAAAACCCCCGCACATTTATCTTGCGAAAACACCCCGATTCAAACAGTTAAACGCGCATAACTTTTGAACGGCTGAACCGATTTAATTCAAACATAGCTAAGAACACTCTCGACAAAATCACCTTTCAAACAAAAAAAACTAAATCAGAATCGGTTCATCCGTTGAGGTGCTATGGTGCCACAGACAGACACACAGATACACAGATACACAGATACACAGCAACACACGTCAAACTTATAACACCCCTTTTTTCCGGCGGGGGTTAATAAATTAAACTAATTAATAATAGTTCAACCGTACTAGGAGTGCATACAGTCGAAGAAGTTCCGAATTTACGACAGCTTCGGCTCTGCATACGGATTCTCCAACTTGCCTGTGAGCCTGGTACTTCGCAAGCGGCGTAGGCCCCGCCCCCACTTGCGTCACGTAGGAAGGAAATAGGAGTGCATACAGTCGAAGAAGTTCCTAATTGACGACAGCTGCGGATCTGCATACGGATACTCCAATTTGCCCGTGCGCCTGGTACTTTGCAAGCGGCGTAGGCCACGCCCCCACTTGCCACGTAAGAATTTCTATTATATTGAAAATCTGCGCGTGCATAGTTAAAGCTATTAGTGGCTTTACGGGTGCGCAAGTAAAGCCTAAATAATTCTTACACTACCTAGTAAGCAGGATACCCTATCTGTAAAGGAAGAATGGCAGACAAAATGGATAAATCCCTTTCTGATACGTGCATTAATACTTGATGGGATCTGAATGCAAAACCCCGCCAAATTACGTATTTCAACGAGTGAAGAGAAGCAGGGAGGACATGGAGGACTCGCTCAGTACTCAACTGAATGAATTTATGCTTGAAATGCGTAAAATGATGACAATATTTTCAGACAAACATGGCAACGAGATTCAACAAATGAATACTACATTAAAAGAAATACAACAGTCAAACCTCAATATAGAAAACTCAATTACTTACCTTACTGCGCAAAACGAGGACCTTAAAAACAAAATAAATCAGTTGGAGCATCAGTCTAAAGAAGACAAAAAGCATATTACTGTTCTGGAAAACAAACTTGAAGACCTGCTTATGGGATGTCGTAAAACTAATTTTGTCATAAAGAATGTGCCAAGAAGAAACAATGAAAATAAAGAAGACTTAATAGAAATGGTCATGTGCCTCGCCCGCAACTTAAATTTCAATATTACCAAATATGATGTGAAAGACATCGTGGGAAAAACTCCTCTCAACAAAACACTCCTATAGTTGTGGAAACTGGCTCCACTCTTCTGAGGACTGAAATCTTAAAATTGGGTAAAGCCTTCATTATAACAAATAAAACTAAATTATGCTGTAAGCACCTGGGGTATAAAACTCTAGAAGATATCCATATCTTCATATCGGAACATTTAAGAGGAAACGGGGGTGGTCTTTTCTCCATACAAACGCTCTCGTCTGTTTTCTCTCTGGTTTATGAACTTAAAGCAATGATTTTTTACAGTAAAATAAATATCAACTTCTTCTATGTCCCTATGTTTTCCTTTTTGGTGATATATTATCCGTATAAGCACTAAAGCCCTCTCAAAATGCTCAAAATTGTCTGTTTTGAGTCACTGTCTTCAGAGCCCTAGTGTACAAATTTGACAACTATTAATGAAAAAAGGAAAACATAGGGACATAGTACATATCCTTCTTATTCAGTTTATGAAATATCTTCTAAATCGGTCCAATATTGGAGGAGAAAACAGACGAGAGCCAAACCTCGAATTATGACTTTTTACTTAAGAAAATTTGTCGAATTTGCAGTTGTCCTTATCGCACGAATTTGAGGGCGGGGCGAGACGCAAGGGGTCTGCATAATACGTACACAGACGGAGAGGTGATGCGTTGTAGTTGAAAATAATATCGATATACTAGTGTTGTAAACAGTTATCGATGAACACATTTATATTGTTTACATGTGCTGTTAGTGAGAAATACAAATAGAAGTATTAAAAAAGTATTGGATAAAAAATAAAATAAAAAGCATAAATGTTTATTTCAAAAAGTTTTCAATACAAAACAGTAAATTATATATCGGATAGGTATCCGCAATCTCTAGATCGCCTACTAGGTACATCAGCGAAATTAAACTTATTTCAACGTCAGCCGCACGGGTCGATCGATCAGGTTAAGCTATGCTTGCCGTGGTTGGTCCGTGGATGGGTGACCATCTTTACATACCAAGACCCGTCCGTGTCTCGCCAAGCACGTTAAGCCGTTGGTCCCGGCTGTTGACCCGATTTACCAAGGGGTTGCATATTACCCAGTAACTGGTTGTGGAGGTCAGATAGGCAGTCGATCCATCAAAATACTGGTATTCAGCTGCATCCGGCTCTAACGTAGATGGGAAAAGGCTAGGCAGATTATGACGACTTGCTTTCTCTCACTGGTTTATTCTTTGGTATCCGACCGTCAATGATTTCGGGTAAAAGACAATGCCTTGGGCTTGCCACTAATGTGGTAGAACTTTTCTAATAATGTTTCCATTTTTATGCCATAATGCATCGTCCCTCTTAATATTTTGAAAAATAAAAGCTTTTGGGACTCCATAAAATAAAATAACAGAAATCTAGACGAGTTATGTGTAGTTGGCCTTGTACTTGGTAGAAGTAATTGTGATGATTCTGTTTTAATTGTAACATTTTGCCTTTAAACATACATAAATCTACTTCATCATCATCATCGTCATCATATCAGCCACTGCTGGACATAGGCCTTCCCCAAGCGTCACCACATTGATCGGTCCCGTGCGACTCGCGTCCAGCGGATCCCCGGAACCTTCACCAAGTCATCAGTCCATGTGGTGGGAGGCCTTCCAATGCAACGTCTTACGGTTCACGGTCGCCACTCCAGAACCTTTCTGCCCCATCGGCCATCCGTTCTGCGAGCAATGTGCCCTGCCCACTGCCAATTAAGTTTGGCAATTCTTCGGGCTATGTCGGTAACCCTGGTTCTCTTGCGGATCTCTACATTTCTGATTCGACCAAGCAAGGAAACTTCATGCATAGCCCTCTCCATTGCCCTTTGGGTGACTATAAGCTTTCTGGTGAGGCCTATAGTAAGCGACCATGTCTCAGAGCCATATGTCTGGCAACACACACTGGTCATAGACTTTCGTCTTGAGACACTGTGGTAAGTTGGACGAGAAGATACCGCAACTTCCCGAACACTGCCCAGTCAAGTCGGATTCGACGGTTGACCTCTTTCTCGAAGTTGGCCCTACCCAACTGGATTGTTTGTCCCAGGTAGACATAGTCCCCCACAACTTCGAGTGTAGAGAATCCGACCTTCATTGGAGTGAGTGTAACATGGAAATTCAACATCACCTTGGTTTTGTCCATGTTCATCCTAAGACCCACTCTTTAGGAAGCTCTACTGAGGTCATCGAGCATTGTAATGAGGTCCTCCATAGTCTCAGCCATGACCACTATATCGTCGGCAAAACTCACCTTCGTGAGTGATATATTCGCCATTGACATTTATGCCTAGCCCTTTCCTGTCCAGAACCCTGAAGACATCCTCCAGTGCAGCGGTGAACAGTTTTGGAGATATTACGTCTCCCTGTCTCACACCTCGCTGCAGAAGGACGGGTTCCGAGGTCTGATCCTGAAGTCGAACTTACATGGTGGCGTTTTTATACAAAAATTTCAACACTTCGATGTACCAGTCAATTTGGTACCGTTGGAGAGACTGCAGTACAGCACAAGTTTCGATCGAATCGAAGGCTTTCTCGTATTCCACAAACGCTAAACAGAGAGGCAGGTTGTTCTCTTTGGTCTTCTGTATAACCTGCCGCAGCGTATGTGTGTGGTCTACGGAGACGATTAGTGATGACCCTTGAAAACAGCTCTAAATCCATTTATTTTTGATGAATTCCGTCTTCAGGTGACATACTTGCAATTTCATAAGGACAGTTTATCTCTATTATCGAGTCTTCACCTAACAGACCATCCGGGCTTGCCGCTGTAAAGGGTTTGCTTTCATCGATAAACATTCCACACACCTGTAGCCCCGTGTGCTTGATAAATTGATCGATCGCTTCAGATTCCTTTTCCTTGCCATAATTGGTAGCCACTGTTCCTTTAAATTTGTTATATAATAACGTTTCTCATATTTTGCGAACCGATGTTTTCGGTCGCATCTTACATATTCGCCCAAAATTCGATGCCGTAAGCCTCTTTAGTCTTTCAATTTCTCATAAGCTATTATCGCTTTGGTCCCCACTATTTTTCTTTGAATTTCGTAAGTTGAGAGCAGTCTTTCAAGAATTTTTTTTCTTTTAATTTATATAAATCCAAAGGCATATATTCTTCCAACTCTAAGCGACCGTAGTTTTTAACGGTTATGTAGTTCTTTTTATTTTGCTCGTTCCGTCTTTGGGATACGTCAGTTTTCTTTTTCGGAAAATCTTTGTGATTTTTTTCGAACGCTGCTTTTGTTCTATTTTATTTTTATTTATTGGCCCGGACTGCAGACCTGTATTTTTTTTTGAATGCGTGCATGTATAGCCCATCGCTATTCCATGGAGTTACTACTCCATAAAATCTTGTCTGATATGATATGAGCCACTTCCTGCAAAGTTAACTCTTTTTCCGCCAATAAAGAACAATGGCAGGTGCCCATACATTTTTTTAGCTGAGATTAAATTCCTACGTCTTTAAATGAAAAATATCTGGTTTAACTCAGGGTGGTGTTCTGAATTAGTTTGTGCAAGAATTTTTGTTCGAAAATGTCGAGAATAATAGATATTCAGTCATAAACTTTGGTAGGTTATGTCTGGGTAACTCTTAATAATGTGTTTAATAGGTAATATTATTCAATTTCGTGGAAGTAAAAGGGGAATATCGCATTAGCATTTTCCATACCTAGTAATTTCAGCATGAAATGTATAATATACTCTTTGGAAAGAGTATATTTATTTAAACTAAGCGACTTTGACGTTTATCAAAAGGTCGTCGTCCTCGTCAACAACCAAGCTATATTTTTTAAACTTGGATACTAGTCTTTTTGCCAATCATTAATTAAAAGTAATTCATTTATTTCTACTGCACTACAATATTCTTACCTACCTGCGAGGAGCATCTATACATAGACATAAACTATATTGTTAACTCATTTACTGCAATAAGTACATTAATTATATTATTAATTAATATAGTTACTACTTGTCACTTAGCAGATAAAATATATAATGGCAACACTAAGCTAAAGAAATCAACTAAAAGATCAAATAACTTTTTATTTATTATGATTTTTTTTATCCGTTTTGAACCAGCCCAATAATATATTTAAAAAATGTAGACAATTAATAGAACGTCTTTCGTATATAACTCACTTTCAGACGCTCAAATTTAAGTCAGCTAAAATCTCGCCATTGTTCTTTAGCAATTACATTATTAAATTGCACTACAGTATTATTAGTCACGTCCAAAAAAAAAATTTCTGCGTTTGCTGTTAAGAGTAACAGATATTGTTGGATATCTGTCCACAATCCACAACTACAAAAGTAACGATTGACTGGGGCGATTACAAGAAATGCGCGAGCCGCGGCCGGGAGCGTTTTGGAGGCACGCACACACTGTCAACTTACACACACATGGATAGGGCGGCCGGGCGCCACGCGCTCGCAGTTCGCAGAGCGACAGCGATAGTTTTTTCAAATACCTATTTTTCAAAAGTCTCTCCGCCCGTATTTCCTCTTAACTCCGAAAGCTTCTCGCCTACACTTCCTCGCCCGCGATTTAACTAAGTCAGGGGCTTATAAGTTTTGCTGGACTGCGTATGGCAAAGTATATTTGAAGAAAGATGAGGCGTCACCCATCATAACTGTTAATTGTGAAGAGCAAATACAACAACTCCTAGTGAAAACATGACTACTTACCACTACCTACGGCTGCGCACGGTACCTATCTGTAATATTTATTATGTTACTGAATAATGCTTCAAAATTGTTTTTAACTTACCTTGTTGTTACCTACTTGCAGTGTGCTGATACCACTTTAGCTTTACTCTCAATTATATACTCGCTACACACCTACATTTTAAACTAATATACTTTAATTTATGCATCTGTGTATTCTAGACACAAAGAAAGTATTCCAAAATGTGCTTGACTCATATCGCATACCTACACACGAATCTTATGGACACTTTCTGATTGATGATCCATGATTCTAAATATTTACAATCTAAATGAGTGACACTTTACTAACTGTAAATGATATAGATAACATCGAGATCGCCCGTACTGTTGAATGTGATATTTCAGAGTTAAATAAACGACCTAACTATTATTTCCCAAAATATAAGGAGCATTTACTGCAACTTTGATGACTTTGTGCTTATCCTCTCAACATTTAACTTCGAAACTGATATCATAATTCTGACCGAATGTAGACTTAATGCTCTTAAACCTATTCCAACAAAAGTATCAGTCCTACTTTACGGCACGTCAGTTATTAAACAAGGCTTGAAACCCAAAGTAAAAGAAATCGATCTATCTCAAGCATCTTGTCTTCAGTTAGACATACTTAACAACATTGTACTCTGTATTTACCGCTCCCCTTCTAATACTAATACTGATAACTTCGTGAGCTCGCTGAGCGCTCACTTAGATACACTAGCTGCATGCAATAGCTGTATCATCGTAGCGGGGGACATAAATATCAACATTAAACCAAAAGAATCAGAGACGAGTAGTGAGCAAAATACAAGAAATATTTATCTCAATATGTTGTCACTGTATGGTATTCTGCCAGGACATGTACTACCTACAAGAGAAAGGAACTATCTAGATCATTTCATGATAAAGATACAAAGGAAAAAGGTATGGCCATTTATTGCTATATTACATACCACAATCACTGACCATTATACTACCTTTCTATCTTTAAATAAATCAGGCTTTGAAAGATTTACAAAATCAAAATTTATCTGAATTACTCTTCTGTAATGACCCCAATTTATTGACTAATCTACTTATTAATAAACTAATCTACACCTTAAAAAATAACACAACTACCCTAACGGTACCAAACAGTAGGCGTATAATTAAGCCGTGGATTACCACTGGTATTCTACGTTGCATACGAAATCGTAATAATCTACAAAAACAACTTAGACTTGAACCACATAACGACATTTTAAAAATAACCTATAGTAGATACCGAAATCATTGTAATTATTTAATAAAGAAACTAAAGCGAAAGTATGAAAGAGATTTACTTACAAATTCAGTCACGAACAATAAATTGCTCTGGAAAAATATTAAACAGCTAACTTATTCTAATAAAAGTAAAAATCATAACTCTGAAATACTTAATGTAAGAATATCGCCTCTTGAGTCAGTAAATTTTATTAACAATCATTTCGCAAATATAGGTAAACAGTTAGCTCAAGAAATCCAGCTTAATATATCTAATCCTAATAACCAACTAAATAACTTACCGTCCCAAAAAAACACCTTCGTTCTTCTAGACACCGACCTTGATGAAGTTGATAGAACGTTGATGAGTCTTAAGTCTGACAGTGCCCCTGGCTGGGACAATATCCCCACAAAATTAATAAAATTTGCTAGAATTGTAATTGTTCCCATTTTAACTCACTTGACTAACCTTTGTTTCCAAAAAGGTGTTTTCCCTGATCTGTTAAAGCAATCCATTATCACCCCAGTACACAAGGGCGGAGACAGAGACGATGACAATAACTATAGACCTATATCTGTTTAACCATGCATATCAAAAATTATTAAATTATAGATTGATGCAATATTTAACTAAATTCAACATATTATCCCACTCGCAATTCGGATTCAGACAAATATTATCCACTGAGGATGCAGTTACTGCTTTGAGTTCTTTAGTAACCAAGGAACTTGACTCTGGAAACAAATGCCTTAACTGTATTCTTAGACCTCAAGAAGGCATTTGACACCGTCACTGTCCCTGTCCTAGTGAGAAAACTGGAAAAGGCTGGAATACGGGCAACGGCGCTCAACTTATTAAAAGATTATCTCTCGCAGAGAATACAGAAAGTTAGGGTGGGAGATGTTACCAGTGATCAAGCGGATGTATCATTTGGCGTTCCACAGGGCAGCGTACTAGGCCCAACACTCTTCCTGGTATACGTCAATGACCTTTGTAATATGAAAATCCATAACGCAAAGGTTTTTTCATTTGCTGATGATACTGCGATAGTTTTCTCAGGGAACTCCTGGAACGATGTGAAACAAAAAGCAGAGTCGGGCATGGCCCAAGTAGCTAACTGGTTAAATAATAACTTACTCACACTTAATACATCTAAAACGAACTAAGTATATATCGGAGGAAGGTAAATGATTAATAGTTGGGAACGAAGAAATATCGCTTGTAAACTTATTAATTCAGTTTTATTTAATTGGCAACATTTAGCTTCTGATTCAAATTTTAATTAGATTTTATTCGATTGACAACACTTCATTTTCCTCATGTTAAAATACTTGAATTCGATTGGATGTTCAAAGCGGTGGTTTTGCCGGATGTGTGCTTGAGCCAATAATAAAGCGGCGAGCGCCATACTTGGCGATCTGAGTGGGGTCTCCCGCCAATGCCCGCCATTGTGGTGCTGGAGTTGGAAAGAAAACGTGCGGACACGCGTTTGGTGTTTGAAAAAGAGTTTGGAGGAATTCTAAAGTGGCGTGTATAAACTTGACAAAGTGTGGTTTTGTTGAAAGAAAGCGAAACGATTGGTGGCCGAATCCACTGCTTCGTTGTTGGATCAAGGACTATCTCTGAAACGGCATTAGTTACCTGCTTTGTGCACGCATTACCCACGATAAGCCCACAAGACCGAAGGTATACGGAAGGAAGCCTTCGTGTTTCCGACATATATATGTTTTAGTATTAGCAAAGGTCCGACAAACGACTTTAACATAAAAGTTCATGTTTGCGGTGACATTAATAATAGACATTGTGCCTGTTCACTCATTAAACAGGTCGCACAGACAAAGTACCTAGGAGTGATACTAGATCAACGTTTTTCCTGGTATCCCCACCTTGATCAAGTCGCGAATAGATTTAGAAGATTAAGCTGGATATTCAAGACTCTCAGGCATATCGCACCAAAGAAAATAAATGCTAACAGTGCACGAAATCCGTCTAGAAATATTTTAAGTGAGATCTACATAGCTCTGGTCCAGTCGGTCTTAATATATTGCATCCCCATTTGGGGTGGAGCTGCAAAAACTAATTTTATAAAGGTCGAACGAGCCCAACGGGCCCTAATTAAGATTATGTTTTTAAAAAAGTTAAGACACCCTACTGAAAATATCTATCAGATTAGTGATTTACTTTCTGTTCGTAAATTATTCGTAATCCAAACCATTCTAAAAACACATACATCCTTAAAATATAACTCAAGTATAAATGCTCAAAGAAGAAAGGACCCAATTGCACAAATTCCCCATACAAAAACAGTATTCGCTGGGAGACAATACAATAAGCGATCAGCAATACTTTATGACAAAATTAACAGGAAAATATACATATACCCAAAAAAATACTATGACTGTAAAAAAACTTTAATACATTGGATAAAATCACTAACCTATGATGACACGGAGGCACTTTTGGAACACATTAGGTAAATACTAAATAAGCAGCAATAATAATCACACACTACACCACCCACACCTATATATCTCTAAACATCAAATGTACAACACGTACACATATCACACATCACACGCATATAAGTATGTAAAATAATAGAAACGAAAAACAAAAAAAAAAAGCTATGACACACAACACACTAATACAGACATCCATCACTAATTCAGTATCATCACTCTGGCACACACGCAACATAACACTACTATCCTTAATACACAACAATGACCTTATATAACATTGAGCACACACTTGCAAGCAAGATTTTCAATAAATGGTAACTTCTTTAATTAGTAAATTCTGTAATGTATGTCATATTTCTGTAATTGTTAATACCTAGTTTTCTAAATTTGTATTGCTTTGCTATGGAAGAGCGGAGAGCTTTCCAACACAGGCATTACTTGCTTAAAGGGAAACTCCAAACACTAAACTTTATTTTGTAAACTTATGAAGCAATAAACTATTTTGTATAAAAAAATGTTAATTTAAAAAATCTAAAAACCCGACTGCTTAAAAAGCGAACTAAAAAGACGTAAACAAGAAGAAAAAAAGTTAAATATAAAAATAAAAAATCCCGACTGCTTCAAAAGCCAAGGAAAAAGTCATGCTGTGCAGTCGGAGGAGTAAGACAAAGACAAAAAGACAAAAGATATTTATTTCAACTGGGCCACCAAGCGGCACTTTTGAATGTCACAATTTAAATTTAAATGGAATACAAGTTGATTCTACCGTGCATTCGGAAAGTAGCTAGTTATGGAGAAGAATGCACAAGAAACTCCATACTTTTTAAATTTACAGGGAATAAAAGTTGATTCTACCGTGCATTCGGAAAGTAGCTTGTTATGGAGAAGAATGCACAAGAAACTCCATACTTACTCTTTTAAAAAAAATGATTTTTACAATATTTAGGTACATGAGTACATACATTAATAAATTCACATATCTGAGGACAATGCACCCAGAATAGCACTACACACTATACTATGTAAAGGTATAAAGTATTAAAAGTACTCACACATGTACTGTGCAGTTATACAATAGGTACTAGAAAAACATCAACATCCGAAGCAGTTGAGTTATGACCAATCCCAACTGACGGCGCCCGTTCACGAACATGACGCATGAATCGGCACCACCCAGCTCAACCATCATGAAGGGAACCGAATGATCCAACACACGCGCCACCATCAGAGAGACATTTGAGAGAGCATGACACACTCAACTGCCAGGGCACACACAAGTCAACGAACGACACATAGGTATAGCAAATGGTAGATTTACAGTTGGGTACATAGTACCCACACACGTGCTGTGCAGCTATACAATACTAAAAGAAATCGAGTCTATACAACACAAGCATAAACATATCATTTGTTTTTGCGCCCTAGTGGTTGTGGAGCAGGACTAGCATTGAGCCAAGCATTTTTATCAGTGATATAATCCCCCAACTTATAATATGCCTGCCTGCATAGTGTGCGTTTTATACAATTTTTAAATTTCGTCTCATTCAGTTCTAGAATATGGGGAGGAATTTTATTGTAACATTTCGTACAGTACCCCATGAAAGATGAGGCCACTTTTGCCAGTCTGAAACCTGGTTGAACTAATTGGTCCCTATTTCTAGTAATGTAATTTTGTCTATCTCCGTTTTTTCCAAAAAGATGTAAATTCTTTCTCACGTACATGATGTTTTCATAAATATATTGACAAGGAACCGTCATGATGTTAATGTCCTTAAACAGTTCCCTTAGAGAATCACGGCGGCGAAGATTGTAAATCGCTCTGATGGCTCGTTTTTGCAGAATAAAAATAGACTCAATGTCTGCAGCCCTTCCCCATAGTAAGATACCGTAAGACATTATACTATGAAAGTAACTAAAATAGACTAGCCTAGCGGTATCCACATCAGTAAATTGACGAATCTTTCTGACAGCATAAGCTGCCGAACTCAGCCGCCCCGCAAGTGATACTAAATGAGGACCCCATTGTAACCTTGAGTCTAGCGTGATCCCCAGGAAAACCGTTTTATCGACGAATTCGAGCTTCTCCTTGTTTAATATAATGTCACAATCAGTACTTTTGACATTTGGCAACGAAAATTTTACGCATTTGGTTTTTTTACCATTTAATACTAAATTATTGGCAGTGAACCAATCCTGAACCTGCCGTAGCGCGTTATTTACGTCGTCAACCTGACAAGTACGTCTATTTACTTTAAAAACTAAAGATGTGTCATCAGCAAATAACACCATATTTAGTTTGCCTTCGAATAAATGGGGTAAATCGTTTATGTATATTAAAAATAAGAAAGGACCTAAAATTGAGCCCTGGGGTACCCCCATTTTCACATTTAACCCCGACGAATTCACACCGTTTATTTGAACTAATTGTTGTCTATCACTCAAATAAGATTTAATCAAACTTAACGCTGATTGACCTAGCCCGTAATGCTCAAGTTTCAGAAGTAATGTTTCATGATTAACGCAATCAAACGCCTTCGACAGGTCGCAGAAGTTACCTATGGCATCCTGCGACTCTTCCCACGCATTAAATATGTGTTTTAATAGGGTGACACCAGCGTCAGTTGTACAACGTCCTTTGGTGAAACCATACTGTTTATCATGTAAGATGTTATTCGTATTAAAATGAATGAGCATTTGATTTAGCATTATCTTCTCAAATACCTTGCTGAAAACCGGCAACACGGATACTGGTCTATAATTATTTGTGTCTTTACTGTCCCCGGATTTAAAAAGTGGTATAACCTTACTATATTTCATTAGATCCGGAAAGACTCCTTGATCTACACACAAATTAAAAATCAAAGCTAAGTACGGCGCTATAGTCTGAATAATGGAGGTACAAACTTTGATGGACATGCCCCATAGATCTTCGGTCAGTTTTACCTTTATTTGCTTAAAAGCCTTTATTACTGTTATTGGGTTTATATGTGAAAAGTGAAATTCATTGGGGCAGGCTGAAACGTTAGCGTGTAATAAACCAGAAGCGAGCGACGGCGAAGAATTTAAGGGTTCAGTAGTTTTAATTGGGATGCTGGTAAAGAAATTTACAAATTCTTGAGCAACTTCTTTGTTATCTCTAATAAGTCCACGTGTAGTCTCAAGCGTGTAATCAGTATTATTTCTTTTGTTCCTGTTTGTTTCATCGTTAATAATTTTCCAAACCGTCTTAATTTTATTTTCTGCGAATTTAACCTTATTGCTAATGTATATAGCCTTAGCTAGTTTACACGTATTTTTAAAAATTCTTGAGTAAGTAGCAACATATTTACTAAAAGTTTCAGTGTTAATATAAGGCTTAAGGCCATACAGCTCGTAAAGTCTTTCCCTACTTTTCCTGATTCCTTTTGTCGCCCAGTCACTGAATAAAAACTTAGGGCATATAGTTTTAGTTTTCTTCTTAAAAGTATTATTGAATTCTGTTTGAACAACTGAGAAAACATTCTTGTACAAAATATTACCATCATTCACTGTGAGGTCCTGATAACTTAACTTACCAATTAAAGTGCTGTTAAATTTATTTAATTTACCGGATGTTATTGGTCTGGATTGAATCTGCACTTGTTGTATTGGTATGCTGGACTCAAATGTTACCAGTAGCCCACTATGATCCGAAGGCAGACAATTCATAATGGCTTTGTTTAAGTATTCGCAGCAACAAAAAACATTATCAATACATGTAGCAGTAGTCACAGTTGTTCGGGTTGGTTCCTCAAACACATGCGACAAATTAAATGATTTGAAGAGATTTAATAGTCTACTACTATCTGAATTATTTTCTAAAATATTTATATTAAAGTCACCACAGATTATGACTAGTTTATTACCAGTTGCAAGTTTTGCCAGAACATCTTCCATCACTGACTCAAATATACAGTAGTTTTTATAATTGGGGGGTCTGTAAACGCACACTATAACATGCTTATCCAGCTCAACACAGGACAGTTCAACACTATGTTCAACTGATAGATCTACAATATCTTTACGAGGTTTTGATTTAATACCATTTTTGATTAATATAAGTGAACCTCCACGCAACATAACATTTCTGTTAAAACAGCTACCCACAGTATAATTTTCAAAATTAATAAGCATTGAATATTCCTTCAGCCAATGCTCAGTAAAACAAATAATTTCAAACATTGTCTTTTCTAAAAACAGTTCTATTTCCAATTGCTTTGCAGAAAAACCTTGAATATTTTGATGGAATAATTTCAAAGAATTCTGCTTAGCCCCTTTTTTAAATTAACTATGTGAGAGCAAGAAGGTACCTTCTTGTTGGTGGATTTACTCCTAACTATTTCGTTATTGGTACCCTCCGTTGTCCTACAAACTAGTTTAAATTATAAATATTAATAGCAGAATTGCTAACGTTATTAATGTTATTGACCTGTAAATTAGTATTACTACTAATATCAACTACAGTACATGACTTCGACATACTATTTATGTCTGAGTTTAAAGTAAATGATAATAGCCTCGCTATTTGACGTCTTAACCTAAGAGGCAGATACACTGTATTGCCTGTCGACTTTAATTTATCAACAAAAATGTTGATGTCAAAAAAAACTAATTTGTCACTGTAATGGCTGACAAGGAAATGAACATGTTTATTCAACATATGAATATAATTATTTTGTCTACTAGTAGATTTTTCCAAATATGGAAAAGCACACAATATGATTTTATTGCAATTCAATTTTATCAACTCAGTTACACACTCAGTGATGTCATCTTTTTTTACATCCAAACTGTTACCTATAAAGACAGTTAAATTGGTATCTGATTTATATACACTCTTTGTTACAGATTTCATGATATGCTTGTAAGATGACCCAGGCATACAATAATTCAAAGTCAAATGATTCTGATTGCTATTTAATAATTTTCCTAAACCCCTTCCAACACCATCTGTAAACATAACCGAATGAGACCCATGATTACTATCACTAGATGCAAAGGAAGCAGTCTCAGGCTGGTCTACTTGAGACATTTCCTGTGAAATATCAGTTATGTCTTGGTCTTGGTCAAAGACACCGACCTGAGACACCCTCTCAGCCTGGGCCGGGCCCTCCGTTTCCTCAGGCTGGACAGCCTTCAGGTTTGAGACTATCTGACAATTACATTGACACATCACCAACTCATTTGCGGCCAGAATGTGTTCTTTAATTTGTAACTGGGAGCTAACATATTTATTGTAAAGGGAGCCCAGTTTGTCCTCAAGTACCTGAATATCATTTTGTAAACGCTGTGTGTCAATTTCATATATTTTTATGCTGTCTTCTAATTTTATCTGGTAATTGTTTAATTTATTAAGCAGGTCAACACGTTCTTTTCTGAGTGGAATGTTTTTTATGAAAAGTTTTTGTTGTTTCCTGTATTGGGTATAATTTCTAATTATTTTATTAAATTTCGCATACTTTTTCAGTTTTTTATGACTAACTTTATACCTATTTGTCTCATTTAATAAGGAATCTTCAGTCAGGTCAATAGTGGTTATGGAATGAGGTTTACTATTTGATTTTATTAGTTCACTATATAAATGGCATGTTTCCTGTACCTGAGTACATGACTGTTCTTTTTGCAAATTCTCAATTTGACAATTAGCATGAGCCAATTCATCTTCTAGGTCCCTAACTTTACCTAAAGCCTCCTCATACAAATCACTACAACTATGGAAACCATCCGTGACTACCCGCAGTTGGTCGCATTCATCAACAACATTTTGATATTGCTGACTCAGCACCACTAGCTCCCGCTTAAGGCTTGTGTTTTTAGAGATGACATTCTGCACTTCTACTTCACAATCATCTCTCTCCTGCAACATTGCCTGACATTGATGTTGCGATTCTTTCAGCTCTTTGAGTGCTGTTCTTAGTTTCAATTCCAAGTCCTGAGCAGTAGCCTTACGTGTCATCATAGGCATGGTTTCGGGATAGTTTACTGAAAATAGAATTAAAGTACAGGTGAGAACCCAATGAATAGATAAAAGACAGAAAAACTTGGAAATGGAGGGAAGTAACAAATACAAAAAAAATATAAAATAAAATAGGTAATAATAAAATGAAAAAAAAAGTTAGTTTAATGCTGAAGCGAAATAAGGTAGGCTGCTGAATTGGCTTGAAAAGTTTTTTGCTTTTGATTGCCTTTCAGCATTACTTTTATTTAATGTGGGTAGCGTGCCCAAAATAAGAATGTATGATTTATTGCAGTTTAATAGTTTAACTATGCAATAATCATAAGCGTTTGGTAAAAGTAGAGGATAAGAATCAGTTAATAAAACTAATTAAATGGGCCTAATGTTGATTTTGTTTCGTTTTCTACGCTGTCAACGAAACGATTTACAAACACTACAGAGTGCTAAATTAGCAAAATTGTTTCGTTAAAAACTAAGGGAGAGCGTATTACAAAATTAATTAATATTGTGTGCTATAATTATAAAAACGTAAGTAAACAATACTCCCCGTGTAATGCCGTAGTTCGGTCGTCAGCTGTTCGATAGGTTACCGGTCGACATCCGGAGCAAAAACTCTTATTTAACTTGATAGTTCGCCAGGAAAACAATAATCCTAAGTATTTATGCCGTTTTATTATGTTTTTACTTGTAATTACACACTAATTTCACTTAAATAATAATTAAATCTAATTTTAAAATACGGAGACCAAATTTGACATGTCACTTCGCTCAGTGTTGCCAGTAGTCCGTGGAGTAGGAGGAGAGTCAGCCGGCTCGCGAATATATATATATTCGCGAGCCGGCTGACCAAAATCTGGTGTATCCTCCGCCTAACCCTTTATTTTGATACCACACACGATGGGTTTAGAAGAAAAAATAAATTTTTCTCCCACAAAATGGCTCCCAAAATCCGCCATTTTTTTCATTTCCGAAATTTAATGTAACCAGTGACACACGCAGGGTTAACACAAATCGATTGATGTAAGAATCATCAAAATCGGCCAACGCGTTTGGTCTCTATAACGCCATATAGGAACAAACATACATACACACGGTCACGTGCTGATGGTGATCACCAGGGTGGTTGTAGTGAGGCCGCACTCCCTGGCCTTTTTCCCAAAAAAAAACCAGGCGCCTTTTGAAGGTTTCTTACGTTAACAAAAAAAAGGTACTTAAATTATTTAATTATTGTGTTCTGAGGTCTCTCTTAACGGAATCATGATGGCATTGGCACGTCATGCTGGAGGGCTACAGCATGAATGTGGAAGCAATGTTTTGATGAACTTAAGTTGCTTGCAGCATGAAGAGCAGGGTGAGCTGGTGCGCGCGCGCGCCGAGCAGACGCACGCGCGGCGCGTGGCGTCACAGCTGCGTGGCCTGCTACACGAGCTGGAGTCGCTGCGGCGGCAGGTACTATACATCATCATCATCTCAGCTGAGAAACGTCCACTGCTGAACAAAGCCCAAGTAACGTCATTCTAAATCCAATATGGCGGACCAAATATTCTTATGCTCTCTCTGTATGCACTCCTCTGTTACGGGTATCAAATTATAGAGTTTTCCGTGAGGAATACGGAAGCTTGTTTTTTCCTAAAGATTTTAGTTAGATCCTGTGTGTGTTCCGAGAAGGTTCCGAGAGTCAGTGCTGGACTGCTGGGTAAAAAGTTCTTTAATTTATTGGGCATGAAGTTAGTTAAAATTGTTGTAATTAATTTGGTGGTATCAAATTAATTTCAACAATTTGATTTACTAATATAACAAATGCGAATGTTTGTTATTCAATCACGCCAGAATGAAAGAAAAGGTCTGATCGAAATTTGGCACAGAGATTATACATAGGCTACTTTTCATCGCAGTATAATGCTCCCTTGGGATAGGAAAACACTATACACGCACACTTTAATATAATTTGATGCCGGCAGGTGCGCGAAGCCGACCGCGCGCGCTTCGACGCGCTGACGCAGCGCTCCCGAGACAACACGCTGCGCGCCATCGTCGACTACCTCGGTACATACACATCTCTCCCCCCCCTCACTCCCACAGGATGGCGCGGATAATAGCTTGTTACTATCCCACTGCAGGGCAAACACCTCTTCTCATACACAGAACTAGACTAACGATTAATCACCACGCTTGCTCAAGGCGGGTTGGCGATTTGTGACTTATATTAACTAGCTATTAGTCCAAGTTTCCTCAAGATGATTTCCATCACCGATGTCCAAGATAAACTTAGAAATCTCCCAGTGGTAATTCTCATTCCGGAGTCTAGATTTGTTCCCGATTGATGACAATATATAGCCCCCAATTCTGCCAAAGCCTGCAGGCGTGACCTTTTGTTATGTGTCTTGTAGGTTTGATAGAGGACAGCTGTAGAGCGCTGGTGTGGTCGGCGGGCCGCGCGCGCGGGCCGGGTGAGCGTGCATGCTCGTGACTCGTGCCCTAACAGAACCACCGAGTGGTGTGCTGTATCGCTGCTACTACATTGACGCATTCTTCTTCATACATATTTTCCATCATCTGCCGACTGCGTAGCCTAACCGAATGCAGCAATTTTTCATATTATTATGGAGCGACTGACTTTCTGACCTTCACAAGTTCCACTAGCCAGTTACTGGGTAATACGAAACCACTTTTTAAGACTGATGGTCAGACTTTCGGCTTGTCTGTCCACCCGTAATGGCTGTTAAAAACCTTAAAATGACAGCCGGTACTAACGGCCCGACGTGCTCTACATGGCATGGAGGGCCAGCTCAGAACTGACCAAGTTTCGGTAAGTCGGTATATTAGGAATGGTCACTCATCCACGCACCGAATCCGTCGATCGAGCCATGTGGCCTTACATAGCCATGAACATCTTCACACGTTTTGTTTTGTTTGTTAATGCCTGCGCTGTTGTGCTAACGGCTTCACTAAATCATGTTGTTTGGACGGAGCGTGCTGCATCAGCTGCATGCCTCTAACGGCGCGTGTGAACCTGTGAACGACGACCGCGGTCGCCTATACTAGCAGAAATTCGCGAACGTTGCAAACCGCCTCTAGCCACGTGCCGTACTTTTTAAGACAAGCCCTACTGTTCTCTGCTAGTCTGCCGCTCCGTAACATGTGTATATCAAAAAATCTCGTATATCTACCATTCGTTAGCTAGCTAAAGTAGCGAAGTGTATTCGTAGATTTGGTCCATCCTTCGTGAATATACGGTCTTTAAGACGACGTGCATGTTGGTGTTCAAGAAAGGGGAAAACGGAAAGCAAGGATATTTTCAGTCACAGATATGTTCGTCATTGGATGTAACAGGCACGAGAAAGGGATGTTTGGAAAGGCTCACAAGAAGCCTACGCCGCGCGCCGCAGAGGCGACTACTAACAATATGCACTAAATACCTAATTATACATGACTTATAATTTATATCCATAACATTTTTATAATGATGTGAAGTTCTCATGTAAAGTTGAAATAATTACATTTTTTATTGACTTGTCGCTGTTCAGGCTCGTCTCCGCTGTCGATAAAGCGCGGCGTGCCGCAGCCGCCCCCGGCGGCGGCGAGCGCCGTGTCCACGGAGTCGGTGGGGCTGGTCGCACACACGCACGACGACGCGCTGCCAGAGCTCCCCACGCAGATACAGCTCCACGTCGAGGACCAGGTGAGCAGCTTTCCATTTTAAGCTTATTACTTTGCTTTCCACGACACAAACCAGCATATGCCACATGACAGGTCTACACTAACTCTTGGTTGATCAAGTCTGCCTATTATATCTCCCGCGCCGGTGTTCGCCGCTCAACTAAAATTCGGTCTGAAATAATTTATTTATCTACGAGTCCTTGCAGGCGGTGTACCTGCAGCAGCGCGAGGAGCTGCAGCGCGGGTTCAGCGAGCTGCAGGTGGAGCTGCACGCGCTGCACGACGCGTGGCAGTGCGTGCAGGCCGCCGCGCTGGCGCAGCGACACCAGGTCAGCACATTTATTGAGTTGATACGACATTGATTTATGAATAATACAGGTGGTCTGCAACACGGAAGCTAAAAGGAGTATCACGAGTTCAGTACACGATTTTGGACCCCTTAGCGTTGGAATTGTTCACCGGGACGAATCTGTAATCGAATCGGTAGTATCGGTACAAGCCGGCGGAGTTGTCCTGGATCGTGAACTTTAGGAAATCCGCTGATAGGTAGCACTTTCGAATTTTATTTACATTGCTGTATTTTGGAAAATCGTCTAACGCGCAGGTTTGACGATTTCCAGCCTCCCGACCAAGCCGGATTCCGAAAAGGCTTTAGCACCGTAGACCACATACATACGCTGCGGCAGGTTATACAGAAGACCGAAGAGTATAACCTGCCTCTCTGTTTAGCGTTTGTGGACTACGAGAAAGCCTTCGATTCGATCGAGACTTGGGCTGTACTGCAGTCTCTCTAACGGTGCCAGATCGACTACCAGAACATTGAGGTGTTGAAATGTCTGTACAAAAACGCCACCATGTCAGTCCGTCTTCAGGATCAGACCTCGAAACCAATCCTTCTCCGGCGTGGCGTAAGACAGGGAGACGTCATTTCTCCGAAACTGTTCACTGCTGCGCTGGAAGACGTCTTCAAGGTTCTGGACTGGTTAATGGCGAGTACATCACTCACCTTCGGTTTGCCGGCGACATAGTGGTCATGGCTGAGACCATGGAGAGCCTCAGTAAAATGCTCGATGACCTCAGTACAGCTTCCGAAAGAGTGGGTCTTAAAATGAACATGGACAAAACCAAGGTCATGGTGAATGCCCATGTAACACCCACTCCTATCAAGATCGGAGACTCTACACTCGAAGTTGTAGACGATTATGTTTACTCGGGACAAACGGTCCAGTTGGGTAGGTCCAACTTCGAGAAAGAGGTCAACTGTCGAATCCGACTCGGATGGGCGGCGTTCGGGAAGTTGCGTGGTATCTTCTCGTCCAATTTACCGCAGTGTCTCAAGACAAAAGTCTATGACCAGTGTGTGTTGCCAGTGATCACCTATGGGACCGAGACGTGGTCGCTCACAATGGGCCTTATCAGAAAGCTTAAAGTCACCCAAAGGGCAATGGAGAGGGCTATGTTCGGAATTTCCTTGCGTGATCACGTCAGAAATGATGATATCCGCAGGAGAACCAAAGTTGCCGACATAGCCCGAAGAATTAAATAAATAAAAAAAATTGTTTATTTGCACCTTCAAGTAAAAACACAAAATGTTATGGTTTACAATAAAAATAAGCCAAAGGTAAGTAAAGTTGTAAGTTAAAGTTGCCAAACTTAAGTGGCAGTGCCGCAGTGGGCAGGGCACATTGCTCGCAGAACGGATGGCCGATGGTGCCGAAAAGTTCTGGAATGGCGACCTCGAACCGGAAGACGATACGTTGGAACGCCTCCCACTAGGTGGACCGATGACCTGGTTAAGGTTGCGGGAAGGCGCTGGATGCGAGACGCACGGTCGATCGGTCAATGTGGCGCCTGGGGGAGGCCTATGTCCAGCTGTGGACGTCTTTCGGCTGAAATGATGATGGATGATTTTGGAAAAAGATAAATCATTTTTTTATGAGTATTAAGATTTTTTTTCCAAAATTTAGGAAAAAATTCTAACACTAGGGGAGCCAGAATCATGTACTGAATCCATGGTATTTCTTTTTGCGCCGGTGTCGGAGACACAGAATGTGACATTTGTCTGTATACCAAATATTCGTAGCATCTCTGATTTACATGGCATTGTCCTCTGTCGTTCACTCGACTAGTCAATGCTATAGCTTTGTGCTTGTATTGTTAAGTGATACGCTTGGTGCGCAGGTGGCGGCCACGGCGGAGTGCGTGGAGACGAGCGCGCACAACGTGAGTGCGGCGCGCGAGCACCTGGCCGCCGGGGAGAGGTGCGTATTGTTAATATAAGTGACCGTGAGAGTGATACAGGTGGCGGACAGCGTAGAGACGAGCGCGCACAACGTGAGTGCGGCGCGCGAGCACCTGGCCGCCGGGGAGAGGTGCGTATTGTTAATATAAGTGACCGTGAGAGTGATACAGGTGGCGGACAGCGTAGAGACGAGCGCGCACAACGTGAGTGCGGCGCGCGAGCACCTGGCCGCCGGGGAGAGGTGCGTATTGTTAATATAAGTGACCGTGAGAGTGATACAGGTGGCGGACAGCGTAGAGACGAGCGCGCACAACGTGAGTGCGGCGCGCGAGCACCTGGCCGCCGGGGAGAGGTGCGTTTTGTTAATATAAGTGACCGTGAGAGTGATACAGGTGGCGGACAGCGTAGAGACGAGCGCGCACAACGTGAGTGCGGCGCGCGAGCACCTGGCCGCCGGGGAGAGGTGCGTATTGTTAATATAAGTGGCCGTGTAAGTGATACAGGTGGCGGACAGCGTAGAGACGAGCGCGCACAACGTGAGTGCGGCGCGCGAGCACCTGGCCGCCGGGGAGAGGTGCGTATTGTTAATATAAGTGGACGTGTAAGTGATACAGGTGGCGGACAGCGTAGAGACGAGCGCGCACAACGTGAGTGCGGCGCGCGAGCACCTGGCCGCCGGGGAGAGGTGCGTATTGTTAATATAAGTGACCGTGAGAGTGATACAGGTGGCGGACAGCGTAGAGACGAGCGCGCACAACGTGAGTGCGGCGCGCGAGCACCTGGCCGCCGGGGAGAGGTGCGTATTGTTAATATAAGTGGCCGTGTAAGTGATACAGGTGGCGGACAGCGTAGAGACGAGCGCGCACAACGTGAGTGCGGCGCGCGAGCACCTGGCCGCCGGGGAGAGGTGCGTATTGTTAATATAAGTGGCCATGTAAGTGATACAGGTGGCGGACAGCGTAGAGACGAGCGCGCACAACGTGAGTGCGGCGCGCGAGCACCTGGCCGCCGGGGAGAGGTGCGTATTGTTAATATAAGTGACCGTGAGAGTGATACAGGTGGCGGACAGCGTAGAGACGAGCGCGCACAACGTGAGTGCGGCGCGCGAGCACCTGGCCGCCGGGGAGAGGTGCGTATTGTTAATATAAGTGACCGTGAGAGTGATACAGGTGGCGGACAGCGTAGAGACGAGCGCGCACAACGTGAGTGCGGCGCGCGAGCACCTGGCCGCCGGGGAGAGGTGCGTATTGTTAATATAAGTGACCGTGAGAGTAATACAGGTGGCGGACAGCGTAGAGACGAGCGCGCACAACGTGAGTGCGGCGCGCGAGCACCTGGCCGCCGGGGAGAGGTGCGTATTGTTAATATAAGTGACCGTGAGAGTGATACAGGTGGCGGACAGCGTAGAGACGAGCGCGCACAACGTGAGTGCGGCGCGCGAGCCCCTGGCCGCCGGGGAGAGGTGCGTATTGTTAATATAAGTGACCGTGAGAGTGATACAGGTGGCGGACAGCGTAGAGACGAGCGCGCACAACGTGAGTGCGGCGCGCGAGCACCTGGCCGCCGGGGAGAGGTGCGTATTGTTAATATAAGTGACCGTGAGAGTAATACAGGTGGCGGACAGCGTAGAGACGAGCGCGCACAACGTGAGTGCGGCGCGCGAGCACCTGGCCGCCGGGGAGAGGTGCGTATTGTTAATATAAGTGACCGTGAGAGTGATACAGGTGGCGGACAGCGTAGAGACGAGCGCGCACAACGTGAGTGCGGCGCGCGAGCACCTGGCCGCCGGGGAGAGGTGCGTATTGTTAATATAAGTGACCGTGAGAGTGATACAGGTGGCGGACAGCGTAGAGACGAGCGCGCACAACGTGAGTGCGGCGCGCGAGCACCTGGCCGCCGGGGAGAGGTGCGTATTGTTAATATAAGTGACCGTGAGAGTGATACAGGTGGCGGACAGCGTAGAGACGAGCGCGCACAACGTGAGTGCGGCGCGCGAGCACCTGGCCGCCGGGGAGAGGTGCGTATTGTTAATATAAGTGACCGTGAGAGTGATACAGGTGGCGGACAGCGTAGAGACGAGCGCGCACAACGTGAGTGCGGCGCGCGAGCACCTGGCCGCCGGGGAGAGGTGCGTATTGTTAATATAAGTGACCGTGAGAGTGATACAGGTGGCGGACAGCGTAGAGACGAGCGCGCACAACGTGAGTGCGGCGCGCGAGCACCTGGCCGCCGGGGAGAGGTGCGTATTGTTAATATAAGTGACCGTGAGAGTGATACAGGTGGCGGACAGCGTAGAGACGAGCGCGCACAACGTGAGTGCGGCGCGCGAGCACCTGGCCGCCGGGGAGAGGTGCGTATTGTTAATATAAGTGACCGTGAGAGTGATACAGGTGGCGGACAGCGTAGAGACGAGCGCGCACAACGTGAGTGCGGCGCGCGAGCACCTGGCCGCCGGGGAGAGGTGCGTATTGTTAATATAAGTGACCGTGAGAGTGATACAGGTGGCGGACAGCGTAGAGACGAGCGCGCACAACGTGAGTGCGGCGCGCGAGCACCTGGCCGCCGGGGAGAGGTGCGTATTGTTAATATAAGTTGTTACGTACTTAGGTATGGCGGTGGTCAACAGAGAGAGGCAGTAGATGTATGTTCGAAACACTTTAATCACAAAGGCTTAATTAACACTATACACGGTACTTAACAACTAACCATAAAACTACTTAAAGCTAATTAAAACTAAGAGGGCGCCAGGAGGGTTTTAGGGCAAGAAGTTGGACGCTAGGAACCCTTCCAGTCCTTGGCACGGCCGGCTAGCGTGAATCCTCGCCAGGAATACAGTAACAATGTTGGTTGTTGAATAAATAAATTGTACATACAGTGACTTGCATTCGTTGAAAATTTCCACAGTTCACCAACAATCAAAGGGCGTGACGGTAGGCTAGAACAATGTTAACACATTATAAGTATGATTGACTACCGTTAAATGACCTAGTCAAGGCAGCATTATTGCCTGGAACAAAATGCAACTCACCCCTTTGTTGTTGAAATTAGCACACACAATAAAATCTTGTATATATTTTATAACTTTATAATTTCGACATGTCGGTATACTTATAAAATTTTGTTCACGGAGCGACACAGGTCTGTCTCCGATCAGTATTTGCGCTGTTATGTGTCCTTCAAACTCACGGCCGCTGTTGTAACTAGATTTTAAATAATACTATTTAGAATTTTTATGAGTTCAAAAAGACTATAATGTGGCGACCGGGTTCGAACGTGCGACTCATGACACCGCAGTCTGCAACCATATTGTGATGCCACTTTAGCTACTTACAATCATTTCTAAATTTAGGTTCACGTCATCCCCAGTGGAATGACGTCATTACAAATATCCCCAACCCAAGCAAAAAAAAAAAAAACAACATTTTTTTTTTTTTTCATATTTTTAGATCGTTTGCATGCCAAATGCCGATATCCTTGCCCTGCAAGTTTTGCAAACGATACACATTATCAGAGAGTTTCTGTACAATTTTGACTTTTTCAAATTTTGGTGCGAGCTTGGCCATAAATTTTTTGCTTGCATTCGATAAATATTTGGTTTTTTTCCACACATATTCCCCTTCTATAAACGTTGCCGGTCTAAAATTCTTATTATAGTATTTGCTGCTGTTTTTGTGAGCATTTTTTAACTTTATTTGAACCTCTTTATACAAATTTTGTCGTTTCGTGTGCTCCCTAGCAACCTTCTCGTAGTTAAAGTTTAAGTTCTCGCTTAGGTCTATCGAATCCGAGTCGAGTGCCGAAATATCAAGAGTTGGCATTGCAACCTCCCTGCCAAGGAAGAGGTATGAGGGCGTATAACCTGTAGTCTCATGTACAGCAGTATTGATGGAATGAGCTATACCTTGTAAGTGAACATCCCATTCATTATGTTTTTTAACACTCGAATTAGCAGCTATTAATGTCCCTACTACCCTATTCACTCGTTCTGTCGGATTGCTTTGGGGATGATAAAGAGGTGTATACCATAATTTACTCTGGTACTTAGCGGCTACTTCTTTAAACATATGTGATTCAAATTGTTTACCATTATCACAAATGATTGCCTTAGGTGCCCCAAATAGTAATATTTGACGTTCTAATATTTCACAAATTTTGTCTGCCTTTCCCGTTCTCAATGGAAAGAGTAAGACAAACTTACTAAACCAACACGATATGACTAACAACATGGTATTTCCTGTTTTGCTTCTGGGAAAAGGACCCATTAAGTCTAAGGAAATCACCTGCCAAGGCTGAGATACATCTCTATGTTGGCCCATCCGCCCAAAAGGGTGTTGCTGTGACACCTTAAATTTTGCACATATTTCGCAATTGCTAACATAATGCTTTACATCCCTCAACATGTTAAACCAAAAGTAATCCTTTTTGATTCTGTAGTATGTCTTGCGCATCCCCAAGTGCCCAGCCTTGATATCATCATGGCTTTTTTTTAACACGTCATTTTTAAGTTTGTCTGGAATGAATAATTTCCAGTTGTAAGGATCGCTTGGATATTGTTTTAATACCACTTTTCTAAAGAGTAGACCATTACGAACAGCCCACTTGGTATTTTTGTTAGGGTAGTCGATTATTTGTTTCACCTTATTTAAATACCAATCATCCTTATGTTTCTCTAATATCTTTATGCAATTTGACTCTAAGGTGTTGACATCTACTGACCTAGATAGGGCATCAGGTACTACATTATGTTTGCCTGGCCTATGGATTATATCAAATGAAAACTGCTGCAGTTTCATAGCCCACCTAGCTAATCTTCCATGAGGATCCTTCATTTTGTGGAGCCATAATAATGCCCTATGGTCTGTTATGACCGTAAAATGAACTCCGTCAATGTATGGTCGAAATTTCTCGACAGCATAAACCACACTCAGAAGTTCCTTCTCGGAAGTTGAATACCGCTTTTCGCGATCATTGAGTTTCCGACTAAGGTAAGCCACAGGTTGATCAGAATCTTCTGTTTTCTGACACAAAACCGCTCCTATACCTTCATTAGATGCATCACACTGTATGATGAATGGCTTATTGTAATCCGGACACGAAACTACCGGGGCCGAAGTGAGCAAGGTCTTAAGGTTTAAGAACGCTTGTTCAGCAGCTTGTGGCCACACAAATTTTGTTTTCTTATTTCCTTTAGTAAGATTATGTAAGGGTGCAGCAATCAGAGAAAAGTTTTGCACAAATCGCCTATACCAACTAGCTAACCCTATGAATCTTTTTAGTTCCGTGAAATTATTAGGTCTTGGGAAATTTAATATTGCTGTAACTTTCTCAGGATCGGTTCTAAGTCCTTCCCTATCCACAATGTATCCTAGGAATTTCAAACTAGCTCTAGCAAATTTGCACTTTTCAACGTTAACGCTCAGATTTGCTGCCTTCAAAATTGCCATGACCTTCCTCAATACCTCTAAATGTTCATCAAAAGACGAAGTGCAAATGATAATATCGTCCAAATACGCCCAAACTTTATCGTTGTGCGCTTGAAATAAAATGTCCATCAATCTTTGTTGTGTCTGAGATGCATTGACCAAACCGAACGGCATAACTTTGAATTGAAATAAACCTCTACCAGGCACAGCAAAAGTAGTTTTTTCTTTACTTGTTTCTTCTAAAGGTATCTGCCAAAACGCTGATTTCAAGTCTAGCGTGCTCAAGTACTTCGCACTACGAAGATTATCAATGATAGTCGTGACCCTAGGCAAGGGATATGTGTCTCTTTTGGTAATTTTGTTTAATTTCCTACTATCTAAACAAAGTCTATTTTCCCCATTAGGTTTTTTAACTAAAAGTACAGGTGAACACCATGGACTAATAGATGGTTCTATAACATCATTCTTGAGCATTTCATCAATTTCCTTCTCTATCTGTTTCTTTATGGTTGGTGAAAACTGATACTGTCTTTGATAAGCCGGTCTGTGATCTCCTGTGTCAATGCTATGTTTCAGTATATCAGTTCTACCTAACCCTGCACCAATGCTATTCCTCATGTCTGAAACTAGACCTAATAATGCCTGTTGTTGCCTAACGCTTAGATCCTCGATCGGTGTTATTGTTGTTTTAGAAGTTTCTAATACTGAAATTTCCTTGCTTATTAATGTGCAGTCGCTCTTCAGTTTTAATTCGATACCGAAAACATCAAAGAAATCCTTGCCAAGTAATAAGTTTTGAGATAACCCCGGCATTACTAACATTGCCATAATATGAAATTGGTTATCAAACGACACTGGTACATCAAACGCCTCAGTTATGGTGTGATTAGTCCCGTCTGCAGTGGACAGCCTGGCTCCCGGTAAAACATATGGATGTAAACCTAAAGAAACTAAATCCCTAGCAAACTTAGGACTGATAACTGATAAGTTCGCTCCACTGTCTAACAATCCTATACATTCTCGCTCCATGACCCTAATCTTTACATAATTGCGATTATCATTGTCGTTGTGATGTATTTTACAGATCTCGTTATGTTTGAAAAAATGATGTAATGTGTGTAACCAATCCTGCCATTCCCTGCTTTGCTTTTGTAGGGGAAGCACTACTTGGCAGGTTTTGTATCTTCCCCAGGAGCGTTTCCCTTACACGGACAATTTTTTGTGGTGACCCCAAAGCGACCGCACTTAAAACAAAACAGCCGCTGCTTAATCGCAGAGCAGGCTCTAAATAGATGTCCTGTTTCTCTGCAATTCCAGCAGCGACTACCTACGTTATTATTATTCTTTGTTATTTCTGCCACTACCGGCGTTTCTTTAATTTCTTGGTTGATACTATATGTACCTGGTTTGTATGCCAGATCTGGTTCTAACTTAAATTTATGGCTTTGTGGTTCCTGAAAGTTGTCACAATTACGTTTGGTTCTTTCTAATATTTGCAGTATATTTACAAGATCATCAACCGAAATGAAAGTGTCCCTGCACACGGCTCTTTGGAAGTATGGCTGTAAGTTTCTTATGATAATCTGTATTTTCCCACTTTCTGAAATTTTACTAGGTAATCTATTGAACATATTTTGCATTACGAAAATATAAATGACTGCAGATTCGTCCTTCCCCTGTGTCCTAGCTTTAATCTCTTCTAGCAATTCTTCCTGATAATAAGGCGACTGGAATGTACGTTTGAGAAGAAAGACCAATTCCTCCCAATTACCTACTCTGTCCTTGTTTGCCCTATACCAAATGAGCGCATCGCCTTCCAAGAAATCAATTGCATATCTCCATAAATCTATATCACTAGCATTTCGAGCTTCTTTTATTTCCTCTACCCGCTCTATAAATGCATTTACACTCAAATTATTTCTACCAGAAAATTTTATGCCCCAAGTACTGATGGGCACTAATTTTCGATTGGTAACCCCGTCCTCTATGGTGGAACATCTAAATAAATTAGTGACTTTTTTTTTGTCATCAAAACAATCTTCAAACGTGCAACTCTTCCTTGGCGGCTGATTTAAGTCACCCCGTGGCGTTGCAGCTATAGCATTACTACTTTCTTCTATCTTTTTAATTATCTTGTTACCAATGTCACCTAAAGTTTCTACTAGATTATGTTTATCCTCAACTGACAAGTCCCCTTCTATTGATGGCTCATCTCGCTCTTCTAATTGTGCTAATAAACTTTCCCCCTTTTCCTTTAGTAAGGATATTTGTTTTGTTTCTCCCTCTGTTTTTGGTGAGATGAAACCTAATCTGTTCTGAACGTGAGTTAACCTAGTCACCAGTCTCCTAAATAATGATTTGTCCGGCCTGTCTGTACATTCCGCAATGTATTGTGCAAGTATCTTAAGCTTTGAGGCGCATATTTCAAGTTCCGCCGTAGAAGACTCTAAACACTGGCTTGGTGCTTTTATCACATGACTGTACTCCCCAGTTTGTTCACTTAAAAGAACTTCCTTCAATAATTTCCGCAATACTGAGACAACAGCCTTCACACCTATGCCTCGACACGCAAGTTCGAACTCCAGTTCATCTTTTAATAGGTAGTGAGGATCCATATTGATACAAACGGTTTATCAGCTGATAATATTTAAATGATAATTAAAAACCCGACTGAATACCGGTGAGCGTTCGCCTTTAATAGCAACCGCGTTTTTTTTTCTTTTTTTTTTTTTTTTTATATATATTTTTTTTTTTTTTTTTTTTATGGCCTAACTTGCACCTCAATTTTACAATGTAATTCCACGTTCAATTTAAGTTATTGTTCTTACTTGTAGCGTTACGAACTAACATGAGCTCTGAGTGTATGGGTTCTAGAAGAATAATCTATATATATGACCGTTTTGAACAAAACACTTACATATAAATAAGCACTCCAAACTCCACTATCCGATTCCAACCAGTACTATAAGAATTAACTATATGAAACCCTAAGTAGCCTAGGTGTTTTGCCTTTACATGTGAAAAGTAAATTTACTAGATAAAAAAAAAATATATACCCACACACGTAACAAAAAAAAATATATATATTGCACTCTAATGTTCACTGTTCAAACCACTATAGATTCCTTTTTACGTTGGGCGCCATGTTACGTACTTAGGTATGGCGGTGGTCAACAGAGAGAGGCAGTAGATGTATGTTCGAAACACTTTAATCACAAAGGCTTAATTAACACTATACACGGTACTTAACAACTAACCATAAAACTACTTAAAGCTAATTAAAACTAAGAGGGCGCCAGGAGGGTTTTAGGGCAAGAAGTTGGACGCTAGGAACCCTTCCAGTCCTTGGCACGGCCGGCTAGCGTGAATCCTCGCCAGGAATACAGTAACAATGTTGGTTGTTGAATAAATAAATTGTACATACAGTGACTTGCATTCGTTGAAAATTTCCACAGTTCACCAACAATCAAAGGGCGTGACGGTAGGCTAGAACAATGTTAACACATTATAAGTATGATTGACTACCGTTAAATGACCTAGTCAAGGCAGCATTATTGCCTGGAACAAAATGCAACTCACCCCTTTGTTGTTGAAATTAGCACACACAATAAAATCTTGTCTATATTTTATAACTTTATAATTTCGACATGTCGGTATACTTATAAAATTTTGTTCACGGAGCGACACAGGTCTGTCTCCGATCAGTATTTGCGCTGTTATGTGTCCTTCAAACTCACGGCCGCTGTTGTAACTAGATTTTAAATAATACTATTTAGAATTTTTATGAGTTCAAAAAGACTATAATGTGGCGACCGGGTTCGAACGTGCGACTCATGACACCGCAGTCTGCAACCATATTGTGATGCCACTTTGTGAGAGTGATACAGGTGGCGGACAGCGTAGAGACGAGCGCGCACAACGTGAGTGCGGCGCGCGAGCACCTGGCCGCCGGGGAGAGGTGCGTATTGTTAATATAAGTGACCGTGAGAGTGATACAGGTGGCGGACAGCGTAGAGACGAGCGCGCACAACGTGAGTGCGGCGCGCGAGCACCTGGCCGCCGGGGAGAGGTGCGTATTGTTAATATAAGTGGCCGTGTAAGTGATACAGGTGGCGGACAGCGTAGAGACGAGCGCGCACAACGTGAGTGCGGCGCGCGAGCACCTGGCCGCCGGGGAGAGGTGCGTATTGTTAATATAAGTGGCCGTGTAAGTGATACAGGTGGCGGACAGCGTAGAGACGAGCGCGCACAACGTGAGTGCAGCGCGCGAGCACCTGGCCGCCGGGGAGAGGTGCGTATTGTTAATATAAGTGACCGTGAGAGTGATACAGGTGGCGGACAGCGTAGAGACGAGCGCGCACAACGTGAGTGCGGCGCGCGAGCACCTGGCCGCCGGGGAGAGGTGCGTATTGTTAATATAAGTGACCGTGAGAGTGATACAGGTGGCGGACAGCGTAGAGACGAGCGCGCACAACGTGAGTGCGGCGCGCGAGCACCTGGCCGCCGGGGAGAGGTGCGTATTGTTAATATAAGTGACCGTGAGAGTGATACAGGTGGCGGACAGCGTAGAGACGAGCGCGCACAACGTGAGTGCGGCGCGCGAGCACCTGGCCGCCGGGGAGAGGTGCGTATTGTTAATATAAGTGACCGTGAGAGTGATACAGGTGGCGGACAGCGTAGAGACGAGCGCGCACAACGTGAGTGCGGCCCGCGAGCACCTGGCCGCCGGGGAGAGGTGCGTATTGTTAATATAAGTGACCGTGAGAGTGATACAGGTGGCGGACAGCGTAGAGACGAGCGCGCACAACGTGAGTGCGGCGCGCGAGCACCTGGCCGCCGGGGAGAGGTGCGTATTGTTAATATAAGTGGCCGTGTAAGTGATACAGGTGGCGGACAGCGTAGAGACGAGCGCGCACAACGTGAGTGCGGCGCGCGAGCACCTGGCCGCCGGGGAGAGGTGCGTATTGTTAATATAAGTGGCCGTGTAAGTGATACAGGTGGCGGACAGCGTAGAGACGAGCGCGCACAACGTGAGTGCGGCGCGCGAGCACCTGGCCGCCGGGGAGAGGTGCGTATTGTTAATATAAGTGACCGTGAGAGTGATACAGGTGGCGGACAGCGTAGAGACGAGCGCGCACAACGTGAGTGCGGCGCGCGAGCACCTGGCCGCCGGGGAGAGGTGCGTATTGTTAATATAAGTGACCGTGAGAGTGATACAGGTGGCGGACAGCGTAGAGACGAGCGCGCACAACGTGAGTGCGGCGCGCGAGCACCTGGCCGCCGGGGAGAGGTGCGTATTGTTAATATAAGTGACCGTGAGAGTGATACAGGTGGCGGACAGCGTAGAGACGAGCGCGCACAACGTGAGTGCGGCGCGCGAGCACCTGGCCGCCGGGGAGAGGTGCGTATTGTTAATATAAGTGACCGTGAGAGTGATACAGGTGGCGGACAGCGTAGAGACGAGCGCGCACAACGTGAGTGCGGCGCGCGAGCACCTGGCCGCCGGGGAGAGGTGCGTATTGTTAATATAAGTGGCCGTGTAAGTGATACAGGTGGCGGACAGCGTAGAGACGAGCGCGCACAACGTGAGTGCGGCGCGCGAGCACCTGGCCGCCGGGGAGAGGTGCGTATTGTTAATATAAGTGGCCGTGTAAGTGATACAGGTGGCGGACAGCGTAGAGACGAGCGCGCACAACGTGAGTGCAGCGCGCGAGCACCTGGCCGCCGGGGAGAGGTGCGTATTGTTAATATAAGTGACCGTGAGAGTGATACAGGTGGCGGACAGCGTAGAGACGAGCGCGCACAACGTGAGTGCGGCGCGCGAGCACCTGGCCGCCGGGGAGAGGTGCGTATGGTTAATATAAGTGACCGTGAGAGTGATACAGGTGGCGGACAGCGTAGAGACGAGCGCGCACAACGAAAAATGTCGTTGAATCTTATAGAACAAAGTCGCTCCTTTAGAAAAATGTCGTTGAATCTTATAGAACAAAGTCGCTGTACCTTTAGAAAAATGTCGTTGAATCTTATAGAACAAAGTCGCTAGGTATACCTTTAGAAAAATGTCGTTGAATCTTATAGAACAAAGTCACTGTACCTTTAGAAAAATGTCGTTGGATATTATAGAACAAAGTCGCTGTACCTTTAGAAAATGTCGGTGAATCTTATAGAACAAAGTCGCTGTACCTTTAGAAAAATGTCGTTGAATATTATAGAACAAAGTCGCTATACCTTTAGAAAAATGTCGTTGAATCTTATAGAACAAAGTCACTGTACCTTTAGAAAAATGTCGTTGGATATTATAGAACAAACTCGTTGTCTGCCTCTGTCTGTTTCTCCGTTTCTTTTAAACATACTTGAAATCGTTCTAAGTCCAATGTGGCGGACTCTTAAAGATGGTGGACCAATTATTTTTTGCACCACCCTTGTATAACAAATTAAAGGTTACGCATAGGCCTAGAAAAAGCTAGTTTAAAAAAAACGTTGTGACTGTGTCGCGTGTCGCGGACACGGCTGCGTGTTAATACGTGTACCTTGTAGTTATAATTTTTATCATTTAACGAATTCTTTGATCCTTTGATGCTTGAGCTATAGAATGCAATATAATTGAATATGCCGATGATAGATGAGGCTGCAACAACAGACTGTGTCCCCCGATTTTATTATTATCAGTTTTTTGGAGTACCTCTCTCTGGCGTTCATGTTTTATTAATACTATTACCAGCCTGCCCACTGCAGCGCAAAGGCTTCTTCTCATACAGAGAAGGCACGAGCATCGATAACCACGTGCGCTCAATGCGCGGGCGATTTCAGACTTATATAACTACAAGTCCAGGTTTCCTCACGATGTTTTCCTTCACCGTGGTCAGTGATGTCCCAAATAAAGTTAGAGCTAAGCTATATGAATATGTTCCACGCAGACTGCGCGCGGGCGCCTGGGGCGTCAGCGGCGCGGCGCTGGGGCTGCTGGCGGGCGGCCCGGTGGGGCTGGCTGTGGGCGCCAAGGCGGGCGCGCTGGCCGCCGCCGCCGGCTCGCTGCTGGGCTTCCTGGGTGCCAGGGTGCTGGGCAGGAGACACGGCAGGTTGGAGCCGCGGCCAGAGCCCAGCCCCGATGATAAGCAGGGGAAGGCCGACTAGCACTGGACGGCTGCCGTAGGCGACGTTCTAGTACAAAGCGAGCATCACGCGAATACGCCAGCGTCGCGCGTCACGTTCATGTTTACGGCAAACACGAACGCGCCACAAACGCGCCGACAGAGAGTGCTCTACAGTAGATAGGCTATGCCGCTCTTGCTGGAGTGTCCCAACTATCCATTCACTAGCCTCAGGGTGGCCCGAGACAACAGACAACAGAATATATCGATCAATCCCTTACATCTTAACATATCGACCCGACTATCGCCTTCGTTGACGTCGAATGCCACTTGTCCTCTGGAGAGCCTCTGGATGAGTAGTACCATGCCTCTGACGCTGCTATAAACGTACAATGAAAACGAAAAGACGAACAATAAGGGTGCTATCCGGTTTTGATACAGCAATGAGCGCGAGCGTCGCATATTGGCGCATGATCGCTTTGTATTAGGAACACGCTTTAGTCAAACTCTGATACAGTCAGTAACGTTTTCTACAATAAATTGCCGACTGCTAAAACAAAACTCTACAAAGTGAAAATAACAATAGTTTCGGCAGTTTAAGTTATTTTGCACTTCGTACTGTTTTCTCTTGTGCAAATAAAAAATGAAATGTATTTTTTTATTCTAGGATAGGACTCTGAGTAATAAGAAGTAGATCGTAAAACCATGTATTCACTAGTGGACAAATGTGATTTTATATTTTAATAGGGAACCTTACTGCCAATTCCTCCCGCCAGGTGGCACAACGCATCAAGAAGAAAAATAAACCCGCTTCTACACCATCGATGATTACGTGATCCTTTTCGAGATTATTGTGTGTTTGAAATGTTTTTAACCTTTTGTTACATATTGTAATAATTTATATTTACGTTTACACGTACTCTTTTGTAAGAACCGCCGTAAATATTGAAAAACTTACGTTTATTATTTTATTTACGTGGCGCCACCTGCTCTTTCAGCTTTGCGTAAGATTGCTTATTGACATTTTGTCCCTTACTGAATAAATGACTTGAAGCTTTATTTTGTGTTGTGTAAAGAATACGCTTACGTGAATCCTCAAGCGAAACTTCTTTAGTCACTTATGAAAAAAAAACAACTTTAGTGACTAATGATGATTTTGTTGTAATGTTGTACAGTCTGTGCCTACCTAGCGAGTGGGCGCACGAAACGAGCTGATAGTTAAATGTGAATGCTGTACAAAATGTATATACTGTATAAAGTAGACCAGAACCAGACATTGTTGCCATCGCCAACAACAATAAGTTACAACTTCATTCTAACTTATTGGTGGTTAAAGTTCCCCACCCCTACTACCGCCAAGTGATTCGCGGAGTGTTCCGAGCTCCCATTAAGTTCGAACCGAATTATAAGCTCTACTTGGGTATTACAAAATATACCCTAAAACTGTAACAATATAGTCCATTTTTATTAACGAATTAGTATGAATATTCGCGAAAACATGCCAAGCTTAGCGCCAGCATATTAATTGGTTTGTTTAATAAGAAGTGTATATAATATTTTTGTTAGTTTGTTCTAGTTAAAACATATGAAATTATAATGAAGCGTCTAATACTGGCCTTAGTAGCGTTTTTTTTATGTATCAATGGCTTAGGCCCAGTTTTTTGATCCCTAGTTAATTCAACCAATGCTTAAATATGCTAACCAATGGTTTCGAATTTCGGTAAAACGTGTTTATTCATCAAACGCAAAAACAAAATTAAAATGAACAAATTGTCATAAAATAACTCTTACAAGTTGCTTGACCATTTGATGCTAACAATTGACGAAAAACAAATTTTATCAAAATTATAAAAATCTGGGCCTGAATCGCGTTGATGTAAACGTTAATTCGTATCGGAACCAGCAGCCTAATTGAGCAAATAAATTCGGCAAGGCAAAGGGTTTGACCGCTATCAAACGACCAATCACATTCGAGATGAATGACGCGATGTGGATTTCCATCTGTGTGATTGGTCGATTGATGGCGGTAAAACGCTTTGTCATGCCGAACTCACTTGCGCAATTAGGCTGCAGATAAGCACCATCTGCGGAAACTGACATTGCTATTTGCAGCACAGATTAAACACACAATGGACATAAAGTGTTAAAATTAATAAAGTAATGTATTATTTAATGGACAAGGGAAACATTAAGAAGCATTCATATATAATGACACTCTGATTTTTAATTTCCTGGACTACAATGACAGCTGGGATTGACCCTATTTTATTATATGTTGCAAACCCGGAGCATTGTGTAATCCATCAAATCGTGACAAGACTTCATAATTTAATTTGTCTTTTTGGTGTAAATCAATGTTTTTTTTTATATAAACGTAAAGCATTAAATATCAGAATATTAATAATAAATAATACTTGTTCTTGTAATAAATAAGGAATCAACAATAAAATAACTGCGATCGATAGAATGTAGTCTGACATCAATGAGCGGCAGTAGCAGTAGTAATTAGGGGCGCTAGTTTCTTAATAAATTAAATTTTGTGCCTTGAAATGTTGCCGTTTTCGATACATTTTGGTTTTCGTCCGACTTTCGATTACAAGAAACAACACTTTTTTGTTACAATAAGGTGGCAACCCACAAAATGTAATTTTAGTCAAGTAATCTAATTCAGAGCCACGGAACAGAAAAAACAGTTTTTTCTGTTCCGTGTTCAGAGCTTACGCCATAGTGAACTTGAAGTGTCATCTACTGCTTGAATGGACGACGCATTGGCTAGATCTCTGCTATTCGATACTCTACCCTACATGACAAAGTTTTTATTACAAAAAAAGCCTTGATTGATTGTTTTCAATCAATCAGCTATGGTGTACACAACCTTAAACACTCGATTCCAATGACAGCCTGATTCCGTCGTGTGAGAGAGACGGAGCTATAGAGTACGAATAGCTTAGTGCTATCCCTTTTTTGCATTGAAATTACTCTTACTCATTCTCAATCGGTTTGTAAAATGTTGCCAGCATATTTCCTAAAGTTTTGTCTACGGTCGTAGCGTATTTTGTAAATATTTATCATTGCAGCTCGCTTTACGAATAACATATCACGAATAATAATATTGTAAGTAGTCGTAGGAATATAAATATTTTTTATAATATATTTTTTGTTATCTAACACGCATTTTTATTTTCCCTCATGTTCTTAGTCTATCTGTGTTTCTTAGCTCTCTACTTCTCGAGTGGTGAATGTGCATGCCTATTCTCATCCTATTCTAGTGTGGCATCCATGTGGCATCGATCCTTTCCTGCTCTGCCTAAAACAGAAAACTGTTACCACTTCTACATTCAGTGGTGAGTAATGACCCTTCTCAGTTTCGTAAAGAAGTCGTCTTATCATCTGAAAACCGCAAACGGCACCTTTTGAACAATCCCACCGCAACTATTCCCAAACCGCTGCAACTCCTGAAAGCCAGAAACAACAGTGGCTATAAGAGGCAATGAAGCTCGACGAAGTCCCGGCGAATGAATTTAACTGTCTTGGATCTCGCAACGAAATTAATAAGAAAAAAATAACGGAGGAGTAGGAAAAAATCCAAATTTCCACTTCCCTCCAAACCAAGCATGAGACAGAACAAACAAGGCCAATAGGCAAAAAAAAACTTAATTCAAAAAATCAAAAAACCCGACTGCTTCAAAAGCGAACTAAAAAGTCGTAAACAAGGAAAAAAATCATGCTGTGCAGGTGGAGGATACATATTCCCGGGCTGGCTGACCAAAATCTGGTGTTTCGTGAATCCGGGTTTTTTGATTTTTTGAATTAAGTTTTTTTATTTATAACTATTTAGTTAGTTTTTTTTCGAATTAGATACATTTAAACATATAAGTGTTATATATTTTTGAAATCACCTCCTAAAACCCTTTATTTTGATGCCCCACACGATGGGTTTGGAAGAAACAAAAAAATTGGGCCCCCACAATATGGCACAAAAAAGCCGCCATTTTTCTATTGTCCAATTTTAATGTAGCCTATGACACTCGCAGGGTTAAGACGCATCGATTGACGTATGAATCATGAAAATCGGCCAACGCGTTTGGTCTCTGGAACGCCATATAGGAACAAACATACATACATACATACTTACATACATACATACTTACATACATACATACTTACATACATACATACATACATACATAGACTGATAAACACATTACCCTCCTTCGGCAGTCGGGTAAAAAGGGGGTCGTTTACAACGGATAAGCCCAGTTGCCTAGCACCACGAATAAAAATTATCATATTAATGGGTCCTAACATTGTGAGCTGTTGTCTTTGTCATGTGTATGTCGATATGATAGATATTTGTATAACTATTCTTCATTAGTAGAATATGCCGTCTCCATAGTTTTTCCTACCTCATTGGCTAGATCTCTGCGACATGGCGACATATGTCAAACTGACATAGACGATAATAGTTTCTCCCACTGACTAGAAACCTATGGACTTGCCATACCTACGAAATTAGCGTGCATACCTACAAAAATCTGGCGCATAAAATGGCTGCCTTGTAGGGTTGTAACTGCGAGAAACATGCGCAGCTGATATCGATGTAAATATCGACCTTCATGAAATTGTTTACGTTGTTGTTCTACGATATAATAATGTAATAACAATATAATATGAACAAACCAGGCCCATAGAAACCGAAGTAGCTAAGGGTATAGAGTATTGTATGACTGGTAATATACAGGGTGGGCAAAAAATATATCGTGGATCAAACGAAATAGCGATTTTTGGGGATAGTGGGAGATGTTTTTCTTTTGACCTGCTAGAAAAAGCCCCAAATTTCGCCCTGTTTCGTTAGATTCACGATTTTTGGCCGTCCCTATACCTAACCCATTAAAAACTAAAATGTATTTTGTTTTATATCAAGTCAAATCAGCCTATCCCAATCCACTAGACATAGGCCAAAGGGGTAGTAATAATAAATAATATCAGCCTGTAACTCTCCCACTGCAGGGTAAATGCATCTTCTTATAGTAAACAAATAATAATATTTTGATATCTTCCTACTTTTCGAACAACTTAATTTATGTAAAATAATAACAATATTTTATGTAAAAAAGACATTTATTCATTTTTGAACAAAATTAACTTATTGAAATTCACTATTTTATTTATTTCTATAAAGCCAGGTTCGGCATTAACATGTTGGTACCTTATGCTCAAAGTGCGAGTGTTTCAAACAAGTGTTGTCGGTATTACTTATAAAATCATATGCTTTCGGCTAAAACAAATTGAAGCGTAAGGGCAAATTTTCTTAATTCTTCAGAATACTTTTTTCTAAAGTAGGCCTTTAGATTTGGCAATTTGCTTTTTACGAAATCCTTCTGCATATTCTTAAATTTTTATTTAGAATTAAACTTCCTTCATTATTGATATATTTAAGTTTCTTAAGGTCTTGAATAATATTAGAAATCTTTCCATCACATCTCCGGACCTTTTCATTTAAAGTTCTCACTTTTTGATTTAGTAAAGCCCATTTCTTTGTGAGATAAACATATATATATAAGTAGGTTGTTGTGAGGAACATATTTGCCTAGGCTGAAAAAGAAAGTCGCATAATTCTATTACTTATTTACATATTTAATTCATTTAAAGAAATACTGTCAATAAAAAAGTATGTAACAAGATGTGTTGAAATTACTGTATTTTGCAACTTTTGTTTAAAAACATACCAGTAAAGTCGATGTGGGCACTACGCCATCAGGTAACCTTATCACATCGAGGGTTCTGTTAAAACAAGATTCCTCAAAGTGCATGGAGCAGATATGCCACATTTTATGTCTAGGGTTTGTATTTTCAAAACCAATAGCTTCTATCCATTTCTTCTTTAAAATTTCGTTTCCAGGAAATCTGTGGATTAAAATATCATTGCAATGTATGTTACATACTATAAATTTTATCGATACTTATCGTATGCGAACATCGATCATCACTCACCTTACTTGTCAATAATTATTGTATGTAAACAATGCAAGGAAATATAGAAAATAATAACGTTTTATGCCATACAAACATGACACAGGTTCGAATAATATTCAAAAATACCATCTTGTAACAATATTTAACACAAAATTCGACCGGATTAGTGAAAACTAGTTACTAACCTGTGCAGAGTCAATTTAGGCTGATTTTTGTTTTTTCTCATACCAGACTGTTTTAAACAATACGAGGGCATGATTTTCCTATTAATGTCCACACTCAGAACACCAAAATAACTAGTTTCTAGACGTATTTCCTTGTAAAACAACAAAAATATTCTGAACAAGCAACTGTTTGACAGCACAACTACCACAAAAACAAAGAGTACTTTTGGCGCATAAAATGGCGACCGGTCACGCATAGGCATGATGTTGACGTCACACAAAAGTGTTGCCAAATTTAGTCCTTGACAAACATTTAGATGCCTCTCTTTTCATATGCAGCTCTTGGTTAGTTAAAAAAAAATTAATTAAAAAAATCAAAAAACCCGACTGCTTCAAAAGCGAACTAAAAAGTCGTAAACAAGGAAAAAATCATGCTGTGCAGTTGGAGGATACATATTCGCGGGCTGGTTGACCAAAATCTGGTGTATCCTCCGCCTGCACAGCATGATTTTTTCCTTGTTTAGGCAGTCGGGTAAAAAGAGACAAAATGCTTTTTGACATGTGTGTGTCGATATGATAGATATTTGTATAACTATTCTTCATATAGTAGAATAGGCCGTCTCCATAGTTATCCTACCTCATTGGTTTCTCCTACCTCATTGGTTAATCTAGTGTATTGATGCTGACAGCTGTCGCAGCGGATTAAAATTTGGCCCTTATTGGAAATTTTAGCCATTATTTGTTACTCGATTTAAAAAAAAAAATGTAACGCAAACTGAGGCAGTCTTGAGACTGTGCACCAAAAATTTTTGTATAGCTAAAATGAAATCTATTACCATACATCTAGGTTAGCTATTCCCTTATAAGCGGTAGCTAACCAAAAGCGGTCCTGAGCGAGAGGGTGCCCGCTGGTCTTAGAGCATTCGCTGGTAGTGTGTCCTTGTCTGACATCTTGCCAGCTCAACTAATCATTGGGTTTGGTAGAAATGGTAGAAAATTTTATATTTTCTTTTTTATGTAATACCAAAACGAACGAATAAAAAATATATTTAAATACGTTTCAAACTCTATGAAACTTTGAAGCGTATTTAAATATTTTTCCAGTTCCTTTAATTAATCAATTCATTGTATTTACAAAATAATTCATTAATACTGAGTAAGAGTAGTACTTTTAAATGTTTGGGCCTGGTAATACTAAATGTAGGACCACCAGGTTTGTGGAGTTTTTGGCGGGTTTTGTTCGAGTAAAATTCAGCGGCTGTTAATATTATTTGCAAATTGATTCCTAGTGGAATAAAATTGGTGAAGTTAAGTTTCTCAACTGTCTATTTATTTATTACACCAACAGCATCACATACAAAACAGGTTTGTAGTAAACAAAGAAAAAATAAAGGCTGGTATGTACCTATGCCTATTACAGGTATACGCATCTTACACCATATGGTCAGAAATACTAAATTATTTAAAGAAAAAACAAAATATCAAATATTAATCTAAACTTAAAAAAACATCTTATAAATAAAAACATGCAAAATGAAAAAGAAAAAGAAGTAACTAGGATAAATATATTCGTAATTAGCCTAAGTTGGAATATTTGCGCACTCCCGTACCTCCGAGACTGCTCTTCTAAAGTTATTCAGTGAAATACCGTGAAAATCGGTATCTGGTGTTGTACAAAAATTATTATAGCTTCTATACATGCGGAGAAGTGGAGCGTTGAGGCCTAGGTTGGTTTAAGCAGACTTGGGATTTGAGGATTATCGAGTCCTCCCCCTGTCTTCGAACTTCAGGTAACCCTATAATACACCATCGTAAACTGCTCAACTCCTCTTCGAGTTCGGTGATCTTATCGTCGGTCCGGAGTCCGGAGTGTGCGCGTGTTGTACGTTGCCAGGTCCTGTCGTCGGTATTTGTTGGGGTAGCCGAATCTCGTCCGGGATTCTTTGCACCCCTTGCCATACCGTAACCTCGACTGCTACCGTAGTCGAGGAGGCAGGCTGCCGGGCACTAGGGGCTATGTTTTATTTGTGCTATTCATGGGGAGTGCTTTGCAGGCGGGTTGGCGGTCCCAGTATGGTTGTTACAAATGCACAGAGAACGCTGCTGCCCATTCTCTGGTTTGTCCCTTAGTCGCCTCTTACGACACCAATGGAAAAACATGGGATGTTGAAATTCTTTACGCCCGACAGCATACGGTAAATGACGTAGATTCCAAAAAATATACACACAATTTTTTTTTTCTTCATTGAATTTGGTAGATTAAGTAGCGTAGTTTGGTAACATAAATACATATATCGGGATACTTACACCATTGTTTTTAAAATCAATTTGTCCCGTGTTATGTTTGGTCATGGTCACCTCATTAGAAAGAGACACACTACCAACGGGAGCCCTCTCGCTCGGACCGTTTTTTGCGCCATAGTGCACAGTCTAGTAGTAAGAAGTATAAGGTCTTTGGTCTTGATTGATAATGTTTGATGGTCGTTCATTTCTGAACGAATTGAAAAACGACAATTTTACCACCACAGATAAAAAAATTATTTAGTTAAAAACAATATGGCTGCCAAAGTACAAACCATGTTGGTGATAAAAGTGGATCTAGTGAATTGTGGTTTATAGTGAGATTTTTAGGTGATTTTCTAGTAAATCCTAATTATTAAAGTATATTTTTTTATTTAATGTGAGTAGTACTTTCTACTCGATTCGTGAAATTGTTGTAAAAAGTGTACGCGTCACCGGTGGTGATTTTGTGGTGAAACCTCAGAGATCTGGCGTTCTACAGTGGAGCAAAGAGTCGTAAGCACAGGTGTTAAGCGGTAAGATGTCGTTCCCGCCCCGGCCGCCGCTGGTGCCGTACGGGATCGCGCCGGGCGTCGTCACAATGCAGATGCCCACACATGTAAGTCCCGCAAGAGGTAACCTCGCCAGCAGTAGCGCTGATGCTGAAGGAAACCTGATTAATAGTCGTCGATGTACTCAGGGATGATGTGTTTACCACCCATTCATAAATATATTTCATCTAAAAACCATTAAGAGTAGAGGGATTGTCACAAAATTAGTGAACACATATCTTGAATACTTGGCTACATTGATACACTAGTACATGGTATTTAATGTGAATGTTTGTTGAAATTAGTTTTTATGAGTAAGTAGATTTTGCACTGTTTTAGAAATTGTGACAAGTTAACCATATTCATAGTGATCATGGTTTATTTAAATAAAGCGCAAATTATTTATAATGGTGTTTGTCATAACAATAAACTTCCTGTAACATAGAAATGAGCACATCGTGGCTGGTTTACCTTAACCCATTAGTCATGGAGTAATTTTCTTTGTTTCTTTGGCTTCTTCATAAAATTTGATACAAGCTTGATGCCAATCGACAGAATCGGTACACAATTGCCCTAAACCGGGTGGATTGGAATGCCTTCAATAACACTGTCCCTCAAGTTTTATTATAAAGATTTTACACTGCCTATAACAGAATAATTCAACTAGTTTCAAATCTGTGTATTGTCTTGATGATGAATAACATATGCAAGACAGTCAGCAATTCACACTTGGTTACACCTAAATATTGTGAGGTTGCATTGTGTATTGATATACATTAGGAACTCTAATAAGACAACTCTAATTTGACACGACTCAATACACAATCATTTTAAAACTATGTCTACATAGAAATCCATAATTCTTCATTGAATTTAATTTACTGTAGTTAATTACTTACACTTGCTGGAATGTAGTATGCATATCAAAACAAATACAGTGTTTTTTGTGTGACATAATATCAATTTTAAGAATCAATTAATAAATTTAATCCCATTGCCACATTATAGAACACAATTTTACTAAGTTTTAAGGACAATTAAATTTTTAATTCAAGAGTGAATAGGTTACTTCTAGGCAAGCAAGCGCCATCGTCAACCACATTATTTATTACCATCAGGTGACATTATGTTGTTAGGTCAGGTCTTTTGGCAAGTTGTGCCATTTCATCCCGACTAAAAAAAAAGGGTGGCATTTCGACCAACTGCCTTATGTAATTTATAACTTTATCTCAACAATTAAAGAATTCTGTAAATAATAAACATGGAAGTCCCGAAGGCCTATTATATTCACATTCCCGATTTTATCTAGCTTACCCAGTTACTGTGTGTGTTGCAGGTGATGGTGGGCGCGTATAGCGCAAGCGGCGCGGGCGGCGGGCGCGGCGCGCTGCTGCCCGCGCCCCCGCCCGGCAAGGCTGTCATCGCGCGCGGGCCCACGCGCAATGCCAATGGCGGCAAGGAACCTGAAGGGCCTCCCGTCACAGTCTTCATAGGTAATGTTCATGCCGTAGTCAGTACTAATGGCTTGGGCTATCATGTCTGAGGCTAAAAGAACATTGTCAACCATAAATACATGCCTACTGAAGCTATTCAATCACATAATGTGGAACCTTTTATACATACAAAGATTGTCTCCAGCTGGCACTTCTATACAGTTCTAGATATTCTGCCAAGACAAGTGTCCACAAACATCGAGTCTACTCTTCTTGTGACCAGAGGGCTGGCTCACTTTGGCCAAAGAATCAGCTTTGCCATTCAACAAGGCAGTGCTGCCAGTATTCGAGTGTTCTGGATTTTTTCCCAATGACGATGAAAATGTCAATAATGTCGAATGAGTTCTTCCCTTTTATTTTTATGCACTTTTAATGATTGCTATCAGTTTGTATATAAGTTATTCATTAGTGGATTGCTTGCAGGCAACATATCGTCGCGCGCGCCGGACGCCATGATCCGCTCGCTGCTGGGCGCGTGCGGCCCGGTGCTGTCGTGGAAGCGCGTGTCCACGTTCGGCTTCAGCGAGTTCGCGTCGCCCGAGGCGGCGCTGCGCTGCGTGCGGCTGCTCAACAGCCGCGCCGTGGCCGACAAGCAGCTGCTGGCCAAGACCGACGGCAAGATGCAGGCGCTCGTCGACACCTACAAGAGTGAGTACACACATACACGCCCACGCACACACACGAACCTTTAGTTCATGCGCTGCGTGCGGCTGCTCAACAGCCGCGCCGTGGCCGACAAGCAGCTGCTGGCCAAGACCGACGGCAAGATGCAGGCGCTCGTCGACACCTACAAGAGTGAGTACACACATACACGCCCACGCACACACACGAACCTTTAGTTCATGCGCTGCGTGCGCCTGCTGCACACACACATGAACCTTTTGGAATAAATTCTCTAAAAAGCGTTTTATAATCAATTGATTGTGATGTTGTATATGCCATGCCACCAAAATGGATTTTAAAATGCTAAGTGACATCATTCTAAATCCAATATGGCAGACTCCCAAAGATGGCGGCCCAATATTTTTTTGTGCCACTCCAAAAGTTATTCGCCATTACTATAATTAATTTAATTTAATTTCGCCATTATTATTTTAATGAAAGTTGGATATGTTCAGTGAAGGCTTGTGTGTTGCTACAGCGGAGCAGCGCTCCCGCCTGGGCGCCGCCGCCTCGGAGGGCGCCCCGGGCACGGAGGGCGAGGCGTCGTACCTGGACGCGCGCCAGCACGCGCTGGACGAGGCGGCCGAGCGGCGCCTGGCGCAGATCATGCGCGACTACCAGGACGACATCAACAACTACGAGCTGCTGCAGAAAGGTATCTATGTCATATGTGATACACTCCCAATTCCATTCAATCAAACTACCTTTTCCGAGCTTGTCACCATCATCTGCCTGCCCTTGTCCCAGGTTGCTTGGGGTTGCAACACGTCTTCTTCCATTCTGTCCTTTCCATTGTCACGCTATTCTCTTTCATATCACCTACTGACTCTCTTTTCCTTCATATAATCCCCACACAATCTTTTCTTTGGCCGTGCCCTCTCTCTCTCTATCCATCCTCAAATATATTCATAATTCTTGTAGTAATATGCGTTTCAACCCTCCTCATCACATCACCATACCAGGACAAACAGTTCTTTTTCAACTTTTCTATCACTGGTACCACTTCCAAACTGCCTCTAATATACTCATTTCTCACTTTATCCATTCTCATCATTCTGCACATCCATCTCATCATTCTCATCTCTGCTACATGCAATGTCTTTCTCCCTCTTCATACATCCATATTCATAACTCTTTTAGTGACGTGCATTTCATCCTTCCTCAATTTTTCTGCCACTGGCGTTACTTTTAAATTTCTCCTAATATGCCTGCGTTCTCCAAACTAATCGCAAGACGTTCAGACTTCTGAGCACACCTAATGACTGTCACAGCTGCGACCAACGGCTTGACGTTGGTTGAGTTGAGAATATGAGAGAGAGAATGTAAATAATCCAAGATTCTTACCGATAGCCCGGTTAAGTCTACGGGTATCCGCTATGACCGGCGCTGTGGCGACACTTGGAGACGCCTATGTTCAGCAGTGGATGTCTTCGGCTGAAATGATGAATGAATAATTTGTTTAATTGATAGAATACAGGTTTATACGGTGGTGAGGTGAGGGTTTAGCGTCACACTATGATGATGAAGATTAAGTTTGGTCTCGTGTCCGCAGAGGAGGCCATCTCCAAGACGGCGCGCGTGCTGGAGGAGGCCGACATCTCGGAGGAGAAGCGTGACGTCATCCACCGCGAGATCGGCAAGTTCCGCGAGAGCATGAAGGTAGGCGCACGCAGCTGACGCAGCTGACGCAGCCGGGCTCTAACTAATCTGTACCGACACCGCTTTATTACACGACGAGCAACCAGTGACGACCCGAAGACCCGACGAGCCGTGCTCTATACACTCAGAAAGTAATACAATTTTTTATTGCAAACCAATCATACCGAAATGTGGTTTATTTTGAATTCAACTGTGAAACGTCTCGACAGATGTTAAAATATTGTAGTTCGTTTATACGTGTGTTTGTTGAGTTGTTAGGTACTGTGAGCGCACTATTATTATGCACATAACTATGAGGATCACAGTTTAATGCAGGCGCAATGGTATGGCAAGGGGTCAGTTAAACCTATCTAGTTACCTGAAATGACTATGTAATGAATGAATGAAAGTTACAACTTGTATCATAAATAATCGTATTATGATTATAGTCAGCTTGTAGCGTTCCCACTGCTGGGACACAGGCCTCCTCTCCGTGAGGGAGTGGTCTGTACCCCAACGCGCGGGCCCGTGTCTGTAGATGAGCAAGTGTTATTGCGTCAATTACTCGAACAAATACAATAGGGGATCAGTCTTTAAACTTTACTATGAGGATGTAAATGTGAGTTTCTGATGCCATTTTTAGAGTTAGGCGATAAATTAGTTGACAACATAGAATTGTAATACAGTACTAATATTTAATCGTATATTGCAATCCACAAGATATGCTTAGGTGGAAACTTAAAATATCATTGTGTGACTCTGTCGAGCGAAATAGAAGTAGGAGATAGTAAGAGCCGGTTTCTGAATTGAGTATTCGGGGTTAATAATGTGTAAAATCCTACTTTAATGCAGATTTTGGGGCTCAAGTATAGTGACAAATACTCAATATATTTTTTAAATTCTGAAATTACTCTTGGCAAGCTTTGATTTAGGTCTACATAGCTGCCGATGTTTGATGAACTCAATGAGTAGAAGTGAGTGTAGTGTAGTGTAGACAGGCTCGTGTGACGTGGGTGTAATAAAGCGGTGCAGTGTGTGTTGTGGCGGTAGGTGCCGCGCAGCGCCGCGCCGGGGAGCGAGGTGAGTGTTACACGTCATCGCGGACTTACTGTATTCTAACCCATTACTGAGCCAACTGCGGACAACACACCTAAACACCCTTCCTAAAACATACCTACACACTCGCAATCAAATACCTAAACACTCCCAACCAACACACACCTAATCAAATATCTACTCACTCCCAATCAAATATCATTGCGGGTGTGGAAGACACCCCTCAAACAAATACCTACACACTAAGGGTTGCCACCTCATGGCTAAATCAGGGCGAAAAAAAAAAACAATAAAAACAGGCAGAGGTGGGAACCCTTTACACACTTCACATAAATGCAAACTGCAAAATTCTGTTTTCAAATTCGTACACCAACACACACCCACATACCGTATCTGTTCTTCAACACACACACCCCGCAGAAGAATATAATACATAAACAACACACCCACTAAGTGTTTGATGTAAAGGGCCAGTCCCGCCGTCCTTTTGTGTTCTCGCTCTCCTTCGCCCCTCAGCGGGCTTTCGTCTCTATCACATCGCTATAAGGTCGATATTTCCATGCATATCGGGCACGTCTCATCAGATGGACGGCAACAACGGTCCCAAAGTTGTCGATTGTTTGGTATTTAATATAATGTAGCGTGTAAGCGTCGGTCGGTCCGCTCGGAGCGGCTATTGTGACGTCATGTTCTGTAAGCCGAGGCACGAGTTGGAACAAAATCAACTTTATTCACACAGTGATAATGTTGATTTTTGTTCGTGTGTGTCGTGTGCCGCTCCGAAAAGACGCGCCGCCGGTCGCTCGGCCACATTCGTGAGTTGTGGCCGAGCGACCCGCCCCGCCGGACGCACACTCGCGACTCGCGACACCTACACCCAAGAGCTCCCAAGAAGACCCGAGATATTTTATCTGTAAGGGGAATCTCTATCTCGGATGATTTATGTAAATATAATATCTATGATAAATAACCATTTCAAAATAACTACAGAAAAAATTTAATACTTTTGGCAAGAAAATAGCAAAAGTTTGTCTTATAAATATTTTTAAATTTTGTGCGACAGAATGTCGCTACAATTGTAAAAGAAAAAAAACGCAGTCGAATCTCAGAAAACGTCATTATGTCGTGTCACTTTGCCAGTGAGATTCTCATGTCGTGTCACTTTGTCAGTGAGATTGTCTGTGTCGTGTCACTTTGACAGTGGCATTTCCTTATTTACATAAATGGTCTGAGATCGAAATTTGAAATGTGTCTAACGAGAATATAGTCGTTCACCCGGGTACAGTAGCGTGTGTGCGGTCGGTGGGTGCGATACCGCAGCGCAACACCGCGGGAGGGAGGCGCCGGGGGCCGCCGGGGCGCCGCGCCGCAGGACCCGGTAAGTATGTGTGCCGCAGCGCCGGCGCGAGAGAGCGACTGGGCCACACCCTGCGCGCTAGCCGCCCGACCAATCACAACCAGGGCCTTGCTTATGAACGCCTCTGGGCTCTAGCAACTGATTAGCAGGTTCTAAATTCAAATTCTTAAATAATTTGAATATGGAATATGCTGAGCAATCGCTAAACAGCGTCGAGATTTTTCTTAATAAGGGTGCCAGTGTTGAACCAGCTGCATGCCACGCATTATTTTACTAACGTCAACAAGTGCAGGGTATAGGTACACAAAATATTGTAAAAATGTTTTTTATAGAAATCTTGTCATGTTAAGGTCTTCATTGCGCGGTTGATTCGCATTTCTGGATGGGTGGTGGTGAGTAAAAGCAGATATCTTTTTTTATTATCAAGACAACAATTTATACACGATATTGGGTCTTAAAATCTTGTTAAGGTTACACTAGTCGATAATTCTTCCATACAAACGTAGTCTAGGGATTACTCCACTGTTTGACGATGTACGTTCAAAATAAAAAATGATATCAATGTTTCTCATCATTATCTAGCCCTGTATGGAAACAAAAAAGTAAAAAAGAAATATAATCGAAAGCTATGAGCGTTGAAAGTTCCATATTTCAACACTAATTTTAACGCATCTTTGGGCGGAAATAAATACCATAAGAGAAAGGCAAATTGCAAAACGGCCTCCATACATGGATAGATTAGTAGGTCAGGAATGCAAATAATTTTATTTTGAAAATATACATTTAGTAGTTTTTTCATGATATCTAGACTACCAAAGGTCTGTTTATAATATTTCGCGCGCTCGTTTTCGTCCTAAATCATCATCTGTTTTGCTACAAACTTGCAAAAGTGCTAATTCGTACACGAACTAGCTTCTTACTGCTCATCACAGCATCTATCTCTTTCGCACGTGTTGTCGGATGAGATAGCATGCATTTTAATCTCGCGCACAAATTAGTTCGTGCCGTCGACTAGGGGAACCTTAAATATCACAAAGGATATGGCTAAACAACTGCCCTTAGCATGAATAGAAATGTCTAATTAGCTCGTAACATTCAAATATTCATTAATGAATTACTACAGTTTTATTATTCTTCTAGAACTTTCGTGAATTAATCAAATAATTAAAAGTTTTTTTCATGGTTATGTTGGAAACGAACATAAGATTCAGTTCTACGCAAAATTTTAGTCAATAAACCTACTTTTAAAGACATTTGCGTAAGTTAAAACGAACAGTATTCATATTTATTTTTGTACTATCAGCCAACTATACATCTGATCATTTTGAAAACAAAATCCCGTGCACAAGACCACAACATCTGCGTCCGCCCTTTTTGCGTTGAACAATAGCCATATGCCAATATGCATAGCAGTGTTAAACAAAAAAGGATCCGAGAAAAAAAAATAGTTTTTTGGCTGACCAATAGTAATAGAAAAAAACCGGCCAAGTGCGAGTCGGACTCGCGCACAAAGGGTTCCGTACTTGGTAAATTGCGGATTACGATTTATGACGTATTAAAAAAAACTACTTACTAGATCTCGTTCAAACCAATTTTCGCTGGTAGTTTACATAGTAATGTACATCATATATTTTTTTTAGTTTTATCATTCTCTTATTTTAGAAGTTACAGGGGGGGGGACACACATTTTACCACTTTGGCAGAGTCTCTCGCGCAAACTATTCAGCTTAGAAAAAAATTATATTAGAAACCTCAATGTCATTTTTGAAGACCTATCCATAGATACCGCACACGTATGGGTCTGATGAAAAAAAATATTTTTAGTTTTAGTTTCAAGTATGGGAACCCCCAAATTTTTTTGGTTTATTTTTATTTTTGTGTGAAAATCTTAATACGGTTCACAGAATACATCTACTTACCAAGTTTCAACAGCATAGTTCTTATAGTTTCGGAATAAAGTGGCTGTGACATACGGACGGACAGACAGACAGACAGACAGACAGACAGACAGACAGACAGACATGACGAATCTATAAGGGTTCCGTTTTTTGCCATTTGGCTACGGAACCCTAAAAACAGGACCAAAGAAGAGAAAGTTTTAATGCTTAACATTTTGTTTCAAATAATTCTCGCCTTCGGGTATATCCTCCCTATAGCGGGCGAGCCCTGCAAGCAAAAATACTCTTAACGGTGATCAAATGTATAGTTGGCTGATAGTACCTATCGCAATAAATCTCAAAACGTTGATTTCTTTAATTGCATTTATCTAATTTCTAGAAATTATAATCTAAATAGTGCTGAAACTAAAAAGTAATAATCGATTCTGCCCGATTAGACTTGATTCGATTAGAACCAAATTAAAAACCCATGTTGGGGGTGTCGTGGGAACTCGCTTTGAACGAAGTTCCTTTCGCCGAGTATTATGTATTAATACATAGCCAACTAGTATGGTCTTAAGTTTCAATTACGTATTGATTCATTATGAGATGCATAAACTGTGGTGTAGCCACAAATGACAGATCTTCAAATGGCAGCCAGGACCAACGGCTTATCTAGCTTTCCAAGGCACGAAGGAAACTCGCTATGTAAAGATAGTACACGATGGATCCATGGAATGACCTCAGCAAGCGTTGTTTAACCTTGAAGATAGACCTGTGCGGCTGTTATTACTTAGGCACGAGCTCCTCCAAACGCCTTACTAAAATATCATAGCAAAATCTTATTCTTTTACAAGTTTTTATACCTATTAATGAAGGCGTTTCTACGATTTTATTTTCAGAATTGTGACGAAATAAAAAGATCCTGTAACTTTTTCACATGAAATACTAATATTCAGCATTACATATTACTAGTTAAAATGTTTATACATTGCTAGGCCAGTCGTCCATACTTTATTTAATTTTAGCCATGTCCTTTGAAATTATAATAAAAAAAAAAGTTAGTACTGAAATTAAGATTACCCTCTTGTCGTAGTTCTTTAAGTTTCTAGAAGTAGATGCCAGGACTTTCAAACGATGGCCAAGAGTCACCAAACCGCGCAATGAAACGATACTTGTCAAGTGGTCTTAAACATCGTCCGCCGACTGTTCAGCCTCTAGACCCCGACTGTTACACACTTCTCTTCTCTTTTGTTCTGTAGACGTATGGGGCATTTGGGATCTTCGGGGTTTGATTGCCCTGCCGATTGATTGACAGGACTAGACTAAAGTGATACCTATGTGTGTGTGTGTGTAGTCTAGATGTGTTGACAGAAATCTATAGCCTGTCCTGCGGCGTCTACAGGCTGAATAGTCGGTACTTTGGTTGTGACGCCCAAGGAACTCATTGGGCAGGGGATCGGGTTCGATAGGGCCCCATGTAGTGTAGTGTAGAGGTGGGCGTGCAGGGTGTGTCGTGCGAGGGGAGTGCGAGTGAGAGTGCGACGTAGGGCGAGTCAGTGCGAGTGGTCAGTAGGTGGCGATTTTCAGATGCGGCGGAGCGGCCTCGGCGGGCGGCGGCCGGTCGCGTTCTAACGTGCTAGCGACGACCACCCTCAATCGTATGAACTGAACTTGATCGACTTTTATCTCTCTGCGGGGACGCTCACGCGACTCTCGCACATATCACCATCGTCATAGATGCCATGTTACCATCCGTCGGTGCGTCGCGCGAGGGTCCTCGCGCATTGTGTTTATATTGGTTCGTGTGCGAACTGTGGCGCTCGTGTTCTCTTGGCGGGCGCGCACTCATTGAGCTCGTTTGGGCGCAGGAGGAGGCCGAAGTGGTGGTGCGGCGCAAGCGCGACAACAAGGACGAGCCCGAGCGCCCGCGCGACCGCCCCGAGCGAGGCGACCGGCCCGAGCGCGGCGACCGGCCCGAGCGAGGCGACCGGCCTGAGCGAGGCGACCGGCCGGAGCGAGGCGACCGGCCCGAGCGAGGCGACCGGCCCGAGCGAGGCGACCGGCCCGAGCGGAGCGACCGGCCCGAGCGGAGCGATCGGCCTGAGCGGGGCGACAGGCCCGAACGTGGCGACCGGCCCGAGCGGGGAGACCGGCCCGAGCGAGGCGAGCGCGACGAGCGACGGGAGCGCAATGAGCGCGTCGAGCGGCCGCAGGAGCGCGACAAGGACAGGGAGCGTGATCGTGAGCGCGAGCGAGACCGGGAGCGAGAGAGGGAGCGGGACAAGGAGAGGGAACGAGACGGAAGGGAAAAGGATCGACGCCGCCGGAGTACTTCTAGGTAACTGGTCAATTATCAATTAGTAATCGTTTCATGTCCCATTAATTCAAGTTTCGTTAATTATTTACTTGCCTAGTTTTGTATCGTCCATTTCCAATTGAGCGGGACTTTACGCCCTGTGCCGGCTACCTGTACTTTTAACATTTCAGTATTTCGGTCTTCATTTCTTTCAGTGTTTCATTCATAATTAAATCCATAGTTTCGTCACAATCAAAACTGTTCCATTCATAACCTGTTCTAAAAACATTGTCCCCTTTCAGGAGTAAGGACCGTCGTGATGAGCGCGACAAGGAGAGAGAGCGCGAACGAGAGGAGAGGGAGCGGGACAGAGAACGCGAGAGAGAGCGAGAACGGGAGAGGGAAAGGTAACGAACTAATCACATACACACTGTAACATGTCTCAGGTTTACTGATGATCTGAAGATCACTCACACTTGGGCACAAGGTGTGATAGTGTCGCTGTCCAGCGGGACATCGATAATGTGCTAGCTTGGAGCAACCGTAACTAGGGTTACCAATTCGAAAATTGAGAAGTCCTGACAAGAAGCCCGACTTTAAAAAAAAGTCCGGACAATTTAATTACAAAAAAAAAATGTTTTAAAACTAACAACTACCAAAATATCGCGATCATAAAGTATAAGTATCTCTCGCCGCATGTACACGTACAGTGCGTCGGGCAGCTCGCTGGGACGAGGCACAACAATCCGTGGTCTCGGTGTAATGCTGGTCACCGAGCTGACTTTTAATGACCACACAATCACTCTGTGTAAACGAGCAAACAAATCCCTCGGGTTCGTCTTGTAGCCCTTTATTTCGCATTTGTCCGGAGCAAACTAAAATTTAATTCGATTGTGGGGGATTCACACGAGGCAAAGTACAATCTCCTATTGGAGCGGGTACAGCGGCGGTTCTACCGATATCTATACAAAAAATTATTGGTATTAACCCCACTTGTACACCCCGACTTCACGTAGTCTTTTGGCTGCTACCCCTAGAGTGTATAAAAAACCGGAAGCGCGAAGTGAGGCGCGCAAGCAAGGCGACTAGCAAGCCGAAGCTGCGGAGGTGAGCATGGCTGCCTTTGTTACGTAGGGGCGAAGGGGTTGCACTTCCCGCAGCGCCGGAGACGATGCAGAAGCAATGTCAGTGTTTTGAGGTTAGATTACAATAATTTGTTTTCATGGGAGTGGTGCCAAGGGAGAGGGAGCACCCCAACCCCTCGCCCCTCCTCCTGCCAAACGTTACTAGATTTTTACCAATTATGGAATTGTAGAATTATTATTATGAAAGTGTAATTGTTAAATTATAATTTATCGTATTTTCCTTTATTTAACTAGTTTTCTTATTAATTACATTTTTAAATATTTTTATAAAACAAAAATGAAAAAAAAAAACATTTATCGTAATTTTATTATTAAAACGTTGAATTATTTTGATTTAATTATGATTTTTGTTAATGTTAGTTTAATTGATTTGTCTGTCTGTTTGCGCTTCCTGTACATGATGCCGGAGCCGCTCAGCCGCATGATTGTCTATATGAATGAATATCGCGCATGCGCCGGACCGTTGCCGCAGCCGTGCCGCTATTTTGTGTACATCGCACTATGCTCAGTTATTTCTTGAAATAATTTCTTATTTCTTCAAAAAACACGTGCAATTCTCCTTTGTCTTCTCTGCAGGCCAAGACAGGAAGTACCCAAAATTCTCTCTTAAGTGAATGAATTACGATGATTTGTTTCTGTCTGCATTTATAAATTAAATACGTAAGTATGTTACGTGACTTTTATGACGCCGAAATAAGATTCATTTTCCTACGATTCACACGTCATCGTGAGATAGAACAACTATAACACTTTATTTTACTGTCAATCTTAACATTATCAGTTATTTCTATTAGAAAATGAAAAACAGACGTGTTTACAGTTTCGTTGGCAATGCTTTTACTGCACTGTGTTCGTTGCTTACTGCATAACTCGGCACAAATGCGGTGCACACGCGGGTTCGCGCGCTATTCATTCGTATACACAAACATGCTGTCCGGCGCCGGTAATTGCAATGAATAAATATCTCAACGAATGCCTGAATAAAGATCTATCCACACATATCGGGGCCGGGCCAGGGACGTGGACGGACTGTGTCAAAAAAATATTGGTGTGTACATTTTATACTCGTTCACACACGTCCGTGCACGGGCCATGCACGGGCCAGTGACGACTCTTCAATGCCTAGGCCAGGCCCTGTCGCGTCCCGGGCACAGCCATGATATGTGTGGATAGACCTTAAAAATGAGCTTTATAAAAAATAGGCAATCATTTAATTGTTTTCTATTGTTGTTGTTTGTCTAAAGAAGAAAGGAAGTCCTTTGCCCTGCAGTGGCACAGAACAGGCTGAAAGTAAAACAAATAAAATAATAGTGTTTCTTTTCTTTTTCGTTTCGGTGGTACATTTAATCCAACTATTTGAGCCCAGTGGCCACGTTTATTGTTGCGTCAGAGGCTTTATACCGGTCATCCAAGGTGAAGTGAAGTGGACAGCTAGACTCCAGCAAGTGGGCCATGGTCCGTACAGGAGCACCGCAACCGCACCCAGCGCGTACTCAACTAATAATCCCCCATTTTGCCAAGTTATATTTGCAGCGAAGCAACCGATTCAGTGCCTTCCACACGGGCCACTGCAGTTCATGACCGAGGGGAAGATGCTCCTTGGGCTTAATGAAGTCATGGGGTAGTGGGTACTTACTACGGCCTGTCTTAGATCGCCCGTGTGGTTCGCAGAAAGCTCTTTCGACTTTTTAGTCTACCCCGAGTTGTTAAGTGGTCGTAGAGGTGATGTCGGGCATCGGATTCCTGGTTCTTCTTTTCACGTAAACTCGCCAGCAGAGAAACAAATAGACATTGTTGTGCGGAGAATATCGTGTGTTGCCGCCCAGTTGGTGGAAAGCACAAGTTATTCCGGGTCCTCACCTTCTGCTTTGTTTTATAGCAGTGTGATTTATACGGTAAAGCCCTGTCAAAACGGAAACGGATACTACACGGCTTTTTGTTTTTGGATCGTGATTATTTCGATTCGGTTTATTGTGTTGGCGGAACAAAAGCTAAAAGGATGTTAATGTATGAACTGTCGTAACGGTGGTGATTTATTGTGACAGATCTAAATTAAATGCTTTGTTACAGGGAACAGCGGGAACGGGAGCGGGAGAGGGAGATACGCGAGCGAGAGAGAGAGCGAGAGAGAGAACGGTAAGTACTTCTTCTTCTTATTCTGCATGTTAAGAATGGGTTCCGATTCATGGCAATATTGATTGTAGCGACGATAGCATCTAAAGAGGCTATCATTCGGGTTTCGCGTTCATGTCCATATCGCTGTTATGACCATCAGGAACGGTTTTTAATGTATTTTGTGTTTGTAATTTGTGTATCTGTGTCTTTGTGTAACTGTACGTGGGAACAGCTATGATATAAACCTATGACAGATTTTGATTTAGCTTATTTCTAGGGTTCCGTACCTAAAAAGGAAAAAACGGTATCCTTTGTTGTCCGTCTGTATGTCAACACCCTTTATCTCGGGAACGCGTGGCGGTATCGAGTTGAAATTAATATCGTATGCTCAAGTTTGCAATCAAGGGATTGCAGCTGTGTAAAATCAAACTTGTAGATCAACTCAATCAAGAAATACAGCCGTTAATGACGCATATTTTCCACACGCAAGGGAATCAAAGTCTACAGGGTACTTCCCGTTGGCCTAGAATCATGAAATTTGGCAAGAACAAATGTCTTATAGCACAAGTAAAGGAAGAAATCCGAAAAACGTAAATTTTAAACTACACAAAAAAAAAAAACTTATTTGCAGTTGGTAAACTGACCGCGACTTGTGTCGATGTATGGGGCCTACAGTTTTTCAACGGCAAAGTTAATTTTGTCCCTGAATTCTGTTCATCTTATCGTTAGAGCAATGTTCGGTGCCCTTATTTATAGTTTATGAACTTCAGTAATATTATTTAATTATTTTGGTGAATGTAGCTAAACAGAGAACCCTCAGAGTGCGAGTCCGGCACGCAGTTGGCCAGTTTTAATTTAAAGGTTGACTTCATCGAGCGTGTTCATAGCGATGTTTGATGAAAATCGGTTCAGTCGTTCAAAAGTTATGCGCATTTTACTCTGTGAACCGGGGCATTTTTCGCAAGATATCTTGTTATAATAACATGTTTCGATGGATTGTCGATCGAAGTGTGTTTAGTAATAGATACATTATGTAGTTTAAAGAGGTATTTGTGTCGGGGGACTTTGTCTTGTGTAAGTTGTCATCGTCAGTCGGGACTGATCTGTCAACTGATCAATATTAGTCTCTCATTTGACATTTAGTAGCTGAACAAGGCTGCCTTTCCATCAGAATTATGCGAAGATGCGTAGCGAGGGATTTGTTTGTTAAGAACCAATAGAATCACTTCATTTACCTAGCCTCCTTCAGCGCAGCTCTAGTGGAAAAGGTTTATGCTCATACAAAACAAGGGAAGTGTGTGAGGGATGTGTAGCGAGGGATGTATACGAGGAATGTGTCTCGAGCAGTGTTGCCGTTCTAGCGGATTTATTTATTTATTTGTCTATTTTTTTGCACGTTCTTAGAGTTTCATTGTGCCAAAATGTGTTACAAAACAAATTTAACATATCGAGTGGTATGCCATTGAAATTAAAAACCGCGCCGTCTATTGAAATCAATTTTAAATGATCCGTTCAAATAATCTCTGAAATGTGAATCGGCGCGCAGTATTGTGCGCATAATTTTGTGCTTAGGAGAGTTGATTAAAAAAAAAACATTTTTATGATCAAATAACAAATCGATACATATCGCACCATCTATATATATCAAATTTACTTCATTAGCGCTGGGACCCTGCGGCCTTGGTTTGCCCTATGGTTCAAAAGTCGCTAGAAGTCGTTGAATTATTTTTTGTCGCTAACTCATATTTTATTGTCGCTAACCACTCATGAAAGCCGCTAGAACTAGCGACAATGTCGCTAGAACGTATAGACTGGCGGCACTCGGGCAGTGGCGCGCCCCGCTCTCAGCACTCCTCATCTGAAACGAGCTCGCTACACATCCTCGCGCCGCCCGCCTGCGCACCGTTTCACAGCGTCGCTACGCGGCCTAGCAAGTCTCTGGCGGAAATACTTACACCGTTCCGCATCCTCGCACTACCCAGCTACCTCGCACATCTCTGGTGGAAACGCAGCCTAAGTCTAAAATATTGTAGACTAGCTGTTCCCCGCGGCTTCGCTCCCGTGACCCGTTTTCGAGATTAAAAAATAGCCTATGTCACTCAGGAATAATGTAGCTTTCTGATGGTGAAAGAATTTTTTAAATCGGTCTAGTAGTTTCGGATACATCCTATTCGGTACAAACAAACATACAAACTAACAAAAAAATATTTCCTCTTTACAATATTGGTATAGATATGGCGCCAAAACCAACATTGATGTCCCGCTATTTTACATAAAGTGTGCCACCACAGATAAAACAGAAAGTATTCAATCAAATCAATCACACAGCCACACCATCCATTTGAATGTAATCTCATCGTAATAAATTTATTCTTATTAAAAGTCTGTCATTTAGTTAATACTTATAAGTATGTTATAATTGGAACTTGTAGATGTGAGCGTGGATAAATATGTTTAGTATCGATTATTTAACCCCGACGCCAAAAAAAACCTTTTTTGCAAAAAATACTACCGACTTCCAAATGAAAAACTTCAAAGTGAAAGATAACTTAATTTTTGGAAGTCGGTCTGCATAAATCCGTCGCAAATAATGGTACCTACGAAAACACCGACTTTGACCATTTGGAAGTCGGTAGTATTTTTTTGCAAAAATGGTTTTTTATTCCTTTTTAGATTTACCTACCTAATAGGCAAGTTGTTTAGTAAGGTACCGCTAGGATAGATTACCCGAATAACATGAAACTTGAACATAACCGGTGAAATGAGCGATCTGCGTACCCCTTGAGAGCGTACTGGCGTGATGTTATGTTATGAAATGGTATAAACAATAAACAGACATGCGATTGCAGGCAATCCCGAGAGCTTTGCCGTTATGCTATGTATTGCTATGTTATGCGTTTGCCGTATTGAAGAGTTTTGTTGTATATCTCCGAAGTTCTTCATCAGACCTTCACCAAATTAAAATAGGACCAATTTCGAAACATACTCTTTCAAACATAAAAATAATTTTCAAAATCGTTTCACAATTGACGGAGATATCGGTGACCATAAAAACATAAAGTCGAACATAGAACCTCTTCCTTTTTGGTAAGTCGGTTAAAAAGGGGTGTTATAAGTTTGACGTTTGTACCTGTGTGCCTGCCTGTGGCATCATAGCTCCTGAACGGATGAACCGGTTTTGATTTGGTTTTTTTTATTTGAAAGGTGATTTTATGTAAAATAAAAATTGGTTTATAACTATATAATTTAAACTGGTGTGTATTTCTGTATGCAAACTTTCACTAACCGGGTCAGATTATAGGCCATGATCTTCATTAAAATAAAGTCACTTTTGAAAGGCCGCCGCCGCCGCCGCGCGCCGCTCTCTATGTTAACGCTCTGGTTTATAGTTTATCTTTATTAATTTGTAGTATGGAGCTGTGGCTGAAAATATAACTTTAGTAGAACTGAACAAAGAGTCGAGCACACTACAATCAATTATGATAAAGTAAATAAAACCTGCGAGTTGTCGCAACAGCAATAACAATATTGAGGTCATAAGAAAGCGTCGCCGTCGCCGCCGCCTAGTGACCGTACACACTGTACTTGTTTGTTAGATGCAACACTTTATAATAAACTCTTACCAGTGGCTCCAAACCTTTTGTTGTCAAGGACCAGTTTGGGTTCTTCGTTAATGGGGGTAGGCATAAACTAGAAAACGTCACCTGCTATGATCCTTACATACTCCCCATGCTTCGGTAACGTTCATGCGTCTAGTCATACACGCACGCCGGCTATGAGTAGTGCGCACCTGGCCTTTTTGAAAACACATCACCAATAAGATCCGTGTATCTGTGTATGTCCTTCTAGGGCCCGGCGTTTGCACTCACAGCTTACAGGGCAGCTGTGAGTGCAACCTTTTTCTAGTCGCATTTCATTCATCCTCTTAACTTTAGTTTTTGGTACCCACAAACGAAATAAAACAATTACAGCAAAGAGTCAATAGATTGTATTTAGTATAAAGTCACGCTCTGGTTGGGAACCGCCGCCGCCGGCGACGCCCTGTATCGCAGCTATAGGTAACATTTTACGAGCTCTCGCGATAACACTCGCTCGGCACTTCGGTACAGGCTCAGTGCAACATGCTGGTGCTACACCCGTACATCCGCACGCGCTACGAGATCCGACGCGAGTACGTATTCTATATCCGGACGGATACCGGCTCAATACCCGCCGGACACTGCCTGAATATCCGGCGGCATACTGGAGCAATATCCGATATCCGTTAGCCTTACAGTCGTTATGTTTCGTAATAATAAGTTGTGTGACGCTGTTTAAACTGTGCTGAGGTTTTATGAGTGTGTTTATTTATTGACCAGATAATAACCGATTTCTGAATTGAGAATTTGGAGTTAAGGACGTGTTAAATCCTACTTGAACACCAAAGTGTGACAGTTTTTCGGGCTAAAGTAGATTTTACAAACACTCATTCTTAATTCAGAGACTGGCAATAATTAAATCCATTCATGATTACTGTCAACACATACATACTATTCGTCGCTAGTCGATCTATGTGTGTGTGTGAAAAAGAAAAAAAAAAGAAAAAAATTATTCCTTGCATTCGTATGTACAATATTAACTTAATTTGTAGCAGGTATATGTTAGTGGGTTTGTTTCTTGTATTAAATGTATTGCGTAGTTTTGTTATTTTGCAAGAACCCCAGATTGAGTAAAGGCCTCCTCCAAAGATGCCCAAGTGTGTCTGTCTTTTGCTATCTGGCTCCAATTTGAGCCGATTGTTCGTATGAGCTCGTCCTGCCATCGTGTCAGTGGGCTGCCTCTGTTTCTTTTCCCCTGTGGACCCTTCCATAAGGTTGCTCTTATGGTCCATTGTTGGTCTATAAGCCTCGCGACGTGTCCCGTCCATTTCCATTTTTAGCCTTTATGCATAGGTCAAGGCATTTTTATATTTTGTAATGGATCTTATTTTTGTGTGTCGTATTTTACCTTGAGCATGCTTCGCTCCATTCCTCGTTGGCAGGTGGTAATTTTGTGCTTATAGTTTTGGCATTGAAGTTCCACGTCTGGCATCCGTACGTCAAAGCGCGCACGGTTGGCGCAGTGGTTGAGCGATTGACTGCTGCGCTACGTGTCGCGGGTTCGATTCCCGCACGGAACAAATATTCGTATGACCTACAGATAGTTGTTCCGGCTCTGGGTGTTTGTGTATGTGAGTTTATATGTTTGTAAACGCACCCACGATACAGGAAGAAATTCCTAGTGTGGGGCAATGTTTAAAAAAAAATAAAAAAAAGTACGTTTTGCAAGGATCGTTTCTGTCATTATACAGGTATATTACTCTGTGACAGTCTGTGATCAAGATTGACATATATTGTGTTTTCATCTAACATTGCTTATGGTGCCGGACGTAAAGAATTTCACCATCCCATGTCTTCCGTGGGTGTCGTAAGAGGCGACTAAGGAACAAACCAGAGAATGGGCAGCAGCGTTCTCTGTGCATCTATAACAACCATACTGCGATCGCCAACCCGCTTGCCAAGCGTGGCGATTATGCCAAAACCCCTCCATGAATAGCACATATAAAAATGGCCTCTAGTGCCCGGCAGCCTGCCTACCCTCGACTACGGTAGCGGTCGAGGTTACGGCATGGCAAGGGGTGCTTCTCCGGACGAGATCCGGCTACCCCAACAATCACCGACGACTGGACCTGGCAACGTACAACACGCGCACACTTTGGACCGACGAGAAGATCACCGAACTCTAAGAGGAATTGAGCAGTTTACGATGGTGTATTGTGGGGTTATCTGAAGTTCGAACAGAGGGAAAGGACTCGATAATCATCAAATCCGGTAACCTGCTCTATTTCCGAAAGGGTGACCGGCAGAACCAGGGTGGTTTCGGGTTTATCGTCCACAAGTCCCTTGTTATTAACGCGGTGAAGATAGAGAGTGTGTCGAACATGGTGGCGTACCTTATACTCAGAATATCCTCGATATATTCGCTGAAGGTCGTTCCGGTCTACGCCCCGACATCGGCACACCCCGACGACGAGGTGGAGACCATGTATGAGGATATTTCTAGAGCCATGCATGGTTTCAAAACTCACTTCAACGTTGTCATGGGGGACTTCAACGCGAAACTGGGCAAACGAGACGATGATGAGCAAGTGGGGCAATTAGGAGTTGGACGACGGAACCACCGGGGTCACCTACTGGCCAGTTTTATGGAGAAGGAGGGCCTCTTTATGATGAACTCCTTCTTCAGAAAGCGTGAACACAGGAAGTGACACAGCCCCGAAGGTGCAACAAAAAATTTGATCTACTTCATCATGTCAACCAGGAAGCAAATGTTCAATGTTAAGCCGAAAAGTTCTGGAATGGCGACCGCGAACCGCAAGACGATACGTTGGAAAGCCTCCAACTAGGTGGACCGATGACCTGGTTAAGGGGCTGAAGTCGAACAGTTGACAATCGACATCTCAGTTTCTAAGCCACGCCTACTGTCATCGATAGCTTAGGGGTAAACTTTAAATTGGCGCGAAAAGTGTTTGATAATTAAATACACAAGGCCGACTACAGACGCCTAGATCATAGACGGACTCTTCCGATGGTTTTTACAAAAATATTCGCGCAAGTTCTTATTTCAAACTGGCGGCTAGCATCTGACTTCAGATCGTTCACTGTTATTTTGCCTATGAATGCAATCTTATTGCTACGAAAATAAAGATCACTTATAGTACATTACTGCCGCGGTCTATAATGACTACTTTGCTGGTCGCGCTGATTATGGCCTACAGCGCAGCTCCAGGCCGACATAGCCGTGTCGGCCTGGAGCTGCAAGGGCTGCAATGATGGCCAAGCTGAAAGGCCTAGAGCGTAGCTAGGTTAGCTCGAGGCAATCATAGCGTGACCAGCGAAGCAGTCATTGTGGGCCAAGGTTTGTATAGTGCTTTACTCAAAAATGCACGTACCAAAGCTAAATAAAACCAGCAACTAATTTTACCCAAAAATGCATGTAATGAGGTCATTATTTTGACAACTTAGTTTGAGCAAAGTCGACCTTGCCGTTCTGTTTCAAGGAGCGGCCGGCAAAGTTTTGCTGGCCGCTCTAACAGGCCAGCAATGTTTTGCCGGCCGCTATTTTGACGTTTCAACGTTTTGAAAAATCAAATCCAAAAAGATTTTATTTAAAACACAGCTGTTTGTATCTATAGAGATAGGTACAAAAAGATTTTATTCCATATTAGGCTGTATAGTTCCAACTACCATTGCTAAAAAAAAAACAAAGAAGTAACAAAAGCGTGGTTCAGCGAAAATTTTGTTTTTATTTAGTGACTTTTTTGCTAAAAATGATCTCTCAAAGCGAAAATTCTTCTGATTCAATGTGTTTAACAGCGCCAGATATTAAAGATGAAGCTAAATAAGTGGTTGAAAATTTGATACCGCGAAACTCAAAGGAAAAATATAAGCTTGCATATGAAAAATTTGTGCAGTGGAAAATCAGTAGGCAATCTAAATCTTTATCCGAAAATGTTTTTCTTTTCAATGATACAGCAGTCAAACACCGCATTAGAATTATCGCAAACTATTAGTATTATCAAACCGGGAAAGTCGGTGTTGAATTTTAGTAACTGTACATTTCATAATTGTCATTTTAATTAAAATTCTATTTAATTAATATATTTTTTATTCATTATTAATACCATTTGTACAATTCCTAGGTTCATATTCCTTGTTTAGTATTCTCTTGAAATATTAAGATGTCATTTTGTTACTAATACAACACGACTTTCCATAGCCTACTTCAAATCATAATATATTTTTGCGCTATCCTGGAATATAATAGTTTCAAGGCACTTACTGGGTTTTGATATACACCAGCCCTCTGGAGTGAGGAGGTCACGTGGTGTCGTTTTTGAGATAACATTAGTTGTATTTTTAAAGAGGTTTAAATACTTTTTAGTTATGGACTTAGTAAGTAAACTAAAAGACATGAGTCGTTTATGATACAACACAAATGTAGATGCTTGTGACAGCGGTAGTGCCAGAGAATAAAAAGAATACAGAGTTTGACAATATTCCTTGTGATTTCCTTAGTTCCAATTAAAGCCACCAGGCTACATGATCTGGCTGCATTTTACCTGATATTTTTGACAGATTGAATTGACGAGAAATAAATCGAATATTTTTTTGCATTATGCGAAAAAAAGCGACATACGTCCACCTAGCAAAGCGCAAACCGGTGACTGTCGAATTGCACTGAATGGAAAGAGAAGCATGATGGAATTTGTATAGATATTTTTATAAAATATAATAATATGTATTACTTAAAAATAATTAATGAAACTTCAAAATATACGACAGTGAACTTTTGCGTCCTGTTATGATCCGTTATTGTTGTTAATTGTACCAACGTGCGCTGGTCAGTATTACTGGAAATTTTTTTTGAAGACCACGGTATGAGGTTACTTTGGCATTCAATTTATCGAGGTTTTTGTGCGTAAACGTGTGTCGGCCACAACGAAGTTTTCGGAATTTTCGAAAATATGATCAAGATTAACATATATTTTTCCGCTGCCACATCTTCAATAGATTTGGCAGAAAAATTATTAAAAGAATGCCTATTTTGGGAATTCAGCCCCTTAAGGTTGCGGGAAGGCGCTGGATGCGAGACGCACGGGACCGGTCAATGTGGCGACGCCTGGAGAGGCCTATGTCCAGCAGTGGACGTCTTTCGGCTGAAATGATGATGATGATAACATTGCTTTGTGTTTATGCACCCTACAACTGGTCAATAACTCGAAATAAAACCAAATTTTGCGAAATCTAACGGTTTACACAAAAAAAATAAAAAATAACACTTAATAAACTAAACTTCTCTATAGTTTGCGTCTTCAAAAATGAAGCAATCTTCATTATACTCTAATATGCGTTAGACGCTTAACTTGGCAAAGTAAAATTGAAAGAGTTCTGTGAATCACTGTGTGACTTATTAACTACCGTACCGTTACTGTACTGAAACATGATTGGGAATGACTAGGTAAATTGAAAGATTGTTGTGTTTTCTTTACAGCGAACGTGAGCGCGAGCGTGATCGTGATCGCGATCGCGAACGCTCCCGCGAGCGAGAGCGCGAACGCGAGCGGTCGCGCGGGCGCTCCCGCAGCGAGGCGGACTCGCGCCGCGACAAGGAGGTGGAGGACGAGGCGCGGGAGAAGAAGCGACTCGAGAAGAAGGCGAGGGAGAAGGAGGCCGCCTACCAGGAGCGGTGCGTACCCAAGTCGAGACAAGAGATTGTATACTGAAATAGTCAATAGACCACATACAAACACATTTAAGTTCAAGCTTAAAATCGTTGTGAACATTGCGAACGAACAATCACTATATACCTAATGTTTATTTTTTCTATCTAATCTTATGTCCTATATTGTCCGTCTTTGCCTGTATTGTATTCAGGAAGAAACGCCGAGACGGAGCCGGTTCGAAGTGACTCAGGGCAAGCTAGCTTGTGCTCAGCTGTAGGACAGTGTCTGCTAACAAATAATATATTTTAAAGTTGTTGAAAAAGTGCTCATTCATAGCTTCACTAGAATGTAAACGATATTGTTTTCTGCAGGTTACGGAACTGGGAAAGTCGCGAACGGCGCAAGCAGAAAGAGTACGAGAAGGAGCGAGAGAGAGAGCGATGCCGCGAGGAGGAGAGGGAGCGAGAAGCCAAGAGACTCAAGGAGTTCCTGGAGGACTACGACGACGAGAGGGACGACCACAAGTACTACAAGTGAGTGCGGCACCGGCTTGTTACGTAACGACTCTTTGTTGTAGTTTTAGCAGAACATTTCTAGCTAGTTATTGTATTTTTAACTTTATTTATTATTATTAGGGACTGCTCGGCTACATTATAACAGTTGCACAATCGGTCGAACACGATAAGCTGAGGTCATTGCGTGGATGGGTGGCCGTCCATTACATAGTGAGAGCCTCGTGCCTCGTCGTGTCTTGGCGCAAGTTAAGCCATTGCTTCCGGCTTTTATTTGTACAACTATGACAATATTTTCGGAGCAGAAGTCTTGCCACTAGCCATTTGAACATTTACTGAGCTGGGTAGTTCAGATAGCCAGGCACTTCATGCTAAATACTGGCACACAGCTGCACCTGGTAAGGCTGAATGCCGATGCGAGTTCGCGGAATATATTTCCTTACCAAACGTATTAACTCCCTTCGAAGTTGGGAAAAGGAAGGCGGATTGATTCGAGTCCGCACCTAGTAATATTTAGTACCTGGATGAGGCTGGCACAGGAATGCGAGGATTGGCACAATTAAATAAAAGAGAGGTCTCTGCTGCCGAGGAGTGAACGAAGAGGTGGTGCGTGATGATACAAGTAGTTATGCAACTGTTGTATAATAAGGGGTATTGAAACACGAGCCGAGTGTGATAATAGTATCACATGAGTGTTTTAATACTTAATTATAACAGTTGCATACAAGACTTTATCTACACCCATGATATGAATCCTCTATAAAGGTTCTGAAACCATAGGGTATTAATACTTAGCGTACTTTTCAGCATTGAATAGAAGGTCCATAGGGATGAAGATTTGAATTTATCTGATAATTCTTGAAAATATGCTAATAGCACATCTTCAGAAAATGATGTAGTTACTACTCTTTGATATTTTCCAATTCATGAAATTTTGGTACGTCTTTTCATAATGTTTTCTCGACTTTTCTGGTAATAATTGGTTAGAAATGTCCTTTGCTGCATTAGAAATATCTGGTGGTGTGTTATCAAAGCTTGTATCACTCATTTTTGTAAACACCATAATATATATTTTACAATTCATGTCCTCGAAAAGAGCGGTTTTCCAAGCAGCCAAACTGTGCGGAAAGTGTAACTTTTTTTCACTAGTGCTTTTTACTTTCCTGTACTTTTTTAATTTTAACTCCAACGTCAGCTCGACGCACAGAGTTTTTATTATTTGAGAAAAGTTTTAAAAATTAGTTATGTACAGATTATCATTCATATAAAAGGTAAAATAAAACTAATACTATATTTTAGGCGTTTTTAATTACTGTAGATTTTGATTTTGATCAATAAATTAATTTTAAATATTCATTAAATATGTTTGGCAGAACGTATATTTTGCTCGTGCCTTATTGCGTTACGATGTGACAGCTATTCGCACATGCGCAGTAGATATGCCCGAGGAACTATTAGTTAATCTGTGGATATGCTGAACGCGCTTGAATACGCCCGCCATTTTATAAATTCCATTTTATTAATTTATTTATTTCCTCGCACAATGCATAGTAAAATGTTGTATGATACACGTACGTAAGATGATTTCCGACTTGTGTCGATTTATCCACTCACTCGCTTCGCTCGCTCGTGAATAAAAATGCCACTCATCGGAAATCACCTACCTTCCGCACTTGTAGCATAAATAACTATTTCAAAATACTATTATTGAACAAAAATGGCGGGATTCGACGTCAATTCAAAAATTCGATTTTAATTTTTTTAATTACGGCGTTGTGGTAGTGAAACGCGCGTGCATGACAATGTTCTTTTTTTGAAATTCATAAATTCCTTCAGTTACTCGCGATCACCCACTAAGCAAGCACGCATTTCGGTTGTCCGCTACTACTACGCGCGATTGCTACACAAGTACCTACGCACCTCGAGCGACCGGTCCGGTTTATCAGTGGCTCTAAACATTTTACAATTTTTTCCTTCTTAATCGAGTTCATCCACAAACTTCACCGTCAACTATGATGAAGTGTGCCAGCTGTAATTCTGATTTTAATGATGGTGTTCAGTGTGCCTCATGCAGGCGGCACTTGGACTTTGGCTGCGCTAGCATCACGGAGGCCGGATGGAGAAAATTAGGAGCTGACCGAAGGGCGGCGTGGAGATGCCCTAAGTGTCGAGTTTCCTCACCGTCAGTGACCCCTTCCCCCTCTCCACAACCAACACCCGAACCTGCGTCTCTTGAAACGATCCTGAACGAGATTCGTGAGCTCAAGGTTCAACTGGCTGGCCTGCCGACGCTTTCCGACGATGTCAAATGCATAAAAGAGGAACTCAAAGAACTCAAGGCTACTTGTGAGTTCGATGGTCACCGGTTGGATGATTTCTCTGTCAAAATTGCAGGCATTGAGACTAGGGTGGCTGTTCTTGAGCATCTGCAGGAATCTGTGGGCACTCTTCAATCGGACATTGATTTGATTAGGTCGGAGTTGTCCGCTGGCGACCAGAGATCAAGGCTGAACAATGTGGAAATCAAGGGCATTCCACTAAAAAAGGATGAAAACCTGTTCGCTATCTTGGATAAGATAAGTCAAAAAGTAAATTTTACATTTCCTAAAACCCAGATCAACTACATATCACGGATTCCATTGTTCAACACAAAAGATAAGTCAATTGTGGTCAGCTTCCTGAATAGATATATTAAAGAGGACTTTGTTGCGGCTGCTCGCTCTTTCAAGACCTTATCCGCCCATGACCTTGGATTCGTAGGCCAAACGAACCGAGTCTACGTGAATGATCACCTCAACTCCGATTCCAAAAAGTTGCTGAACAAAACCCGAACTATAGCAAAGGAGAAAGACTACAAGCACGTATGGGTCAAACACGGAAAGATTCATGTCCGAAGACAGGAAGGATCAGCTGTCATTGTAATATCTAAAGTGAAAGATTTAAACAAGTTAAATTAGAGTGGCGCATTCTTCTTTTATCGTTATTTTATCAAAATGTTCTAAAACATATGTCTAGAAGTAAAAACATTTTTAATTACATAATTAAAAATGTTTTTTCGGCTGAAGACTTATGGGTAACTTTGAGTGTGCGTCAGCCTAACACAAGAAATTACTTTAAATTGAATATTTGTGTCATCTATCAGTGTAAGCAAAACCGTGGCTATTCTTTTTCCGACCAATTATCAAATTTTCTCCATAGCTTAAGTAATATAGTGATTAACAATCCAACCAATAATTATTTAGTTGTTGGCGATTTTAACCTGAGTGGAATTTTGTGGCAATTAAATAATAACACACTATTACCAGTAAATGTTTGTAGTTCTGACGAGTACGCGCTAACAGATGAGTTGCGTCTTTTAGGGTTAAAGCAGTGTAATGGAATATTAAATGAACATGGTAAGATTCTGGATTTAGTTTTATGTAATGAAACTGTATCAGTGTGCGAATGTTTGGTGCCTTTATCACCTGTTGATAAATATCACCCGGCCCTTTGTATCGACGTGAACTTTGCCGAGTACACATACCTAACTCCAGCTCCTTTTATTAGTTACATTTACGGTAAAGCAGACTTTGTGGCCATAAACAGGGAAATAGCAGCTATTGATTGGATTAATGTATTCTCTGACATGTCGCTTAATGACGCCGTAAACTACTTTTATGCTACTATAGGGGATATCCAAAATAAGTTTGTTCCTACTAAGACAGTCCTTCACAGCTCATATCCTATTTGGTACTCTCCGGCACTCAAACGCCTGATTAAAGAGAAGGCTAAATATCTTCATAAATTTAAGACGTATGGCAGACTTTCCGACGAGGCGACCTTCAAACATTTACGTGAGCGGGTTAATAAACTTGAAGCAGATTGTTACACCAACTACTTAGCTGATACAGAGGCCTCCATTGAAAAGAATCCTAAACGCTTTTGGAGCTTTGTGAAGCAGCGATCTAAGTCCAATGCAATGCCCAGTTTCCTTAAGTATGGTGATGTCACGGTTTCTTCTCCCGAGTCTATTTGTAACGCATTTTCTTCCCACTTTCATTCTACTTTTCTTGATCATAACAAAGATGACCCTACTATTCATTGTCCTCCCCAAACTGTGATAAATCCCATCATAACCACAGATATTCACTCAATTGAGATTGACCTTAATGTTGTAGTCAAGGTTATTAGTGAAATTGATCCATTTAAATCTGCTGGTCCGGACTACCTATCACCTAAGTTTCTGATTGGGTGCGCTGAAACCATAGCCTTGCCAGTATCTCTATTGTTTAAAAAATCGCTCTCTTCATGTTCTGTTCCCCAAATCTGGAAGTCTGCCTTTATAACTCCGGTGCACAAAAAAGGGCACAAAAACGAAATAGTTAATTACAGACCTATTTCCAAATTGTGCATATTAGCTAAAGTTTTCGAGAGGGTGGTCTACAACCAAGTTTACGCAGCGTTGAGTCAGTCATTTAGCCCTTCTCAGCACGGATTTCTTAAGGGCCGTTCAACAGTATCTAATCTGGCTTTGCTCAATGACTTTCTTACGGACAGTATGGACAATGGGGCGCAGGTCGATGTCGTCTACACCGATTACAGTAAGGCGTTTGATAGAATCGACCATAATATTCTAAAATCAAAACTTTTTAACAACGGTATTAGAGGGGATCTTCTTCGTTGGTTCATTTCTTACCTTAAAAACAGATCTCAAGCTGTTGTTATCAGTAACTACATGTCGAGCTGGGTTTCAGTTCCTAGTGGTGTTCCCCAAGGTTCCTTGATGGCTCCGTTACTTTTTATAATTTATGTAAGCGACATCGACTCGTGTTTCCACAACTCAAGTTTACTCTGTTTTGCTGATGATATGAAGATATTTTCTTCTATATCATCAGTTGATGATATGAATGCTCTCCAATCTGACCTGGCGCGACTGGATGATTATTGCTTGATTAACAAACTCGATTTGAATCCTGTCAAATGCTCAGTTATCTCCTTTAGCAGAAAACGGGTTCCTCTCCCTACAACTTATAATCTTAAAGGGCAGCTATTGCAGAGATGCGATGGTGTACGCGACCTAGGTGTATATCATGATTCCAAACTTCTATTCAACGTGCACATTGAGCAAATAGTAGCCAAAGCTTCGAGGTCACTGGGTTTTGTTATGAGACTCGCAGGGTGTTTCAAGAGGGCCAAGACCCTTAAGATCCTTTATTGCTCTTTTGTGAGAAGTCACCTCGAATATGCATCACAAATTTGGAACCCTTGTTATGGCAAATACATTGATCGTATTGAAAATATACAAAAAAGATTTATACGCTTTCTATGTTTTCGGCTGCGTATACCGTATCATTCTGATAATTACTTAAATCTTTGCAAGAAATTTCATTTGCAACCACTTATAAATCGTCGTCGACTAGCAGATTGCACCTTTCTTTTGAAAATTATTTCTAACGAGATTGATTGTCCTGATCTCCTGCATAAACTGCGCTTCAATGTTCCCAGGCGATCGGTTAGATTTAATCCGCCTATCTCCATTCCATTTTCTTATTCCAACTACAGGCGAAATTCATACATGGTGCGAGCGAGTAAGGACTTTAATATTCTTTGTAAAGAGTTCTCATTTGACCCATTTACCACTAAAACCTATTCGGCACGCACTCGGCTGAATGCTGACTTTTTTTAAAGTGTTTAGTTCTTATTGTTTTTTATTTAATCATATAAATCGTGCTTATTAGTGATCCTAAGTTTTCTACTACTTTTTCTGTTTCTATCCGTGAGAACCTGTAATTGGCTCTATGTCTCCTAAACAATGGGAAATTATATGTGCGGCAACAAAAGTTTTCTTTAGCACCTGCAACCTAGCGTCTTTTTTTATATGTGGGCGACGAGTTAATAGAACAGCTTCAATTATATTAATTCATCATCTTTACTACTCCAACAGAATATCAAAAAACCAGCGTCAATTTACGAGCGTAAATTAATATGACTCCGAGCTACCGATAAATATATTTACTTCTGATTTGATAACTCAGCGACTAATGTTGTAAGTGAGCTACTTTATATATTTTAGAGATTCAACATCTGTCTGCTAATAAAATCAAATTCCAGCCTCAAAATTAGCAATCAAAGTTTTTCATTCAACAACTAAATTAATAAATCATATTCTTTTTTCGTGAAAGTTTGCAACACACAAATTATTCAATTAAATATAAAATAAATGTGAATTAGTCCAAGAGCGAGCGAAGCGAGCTCGGGAGCTTAGGGCACCCCGACACGGATAGGTTAGGTTCGAAGGAGATGACGGGAGCTGAAGTGAGCGAGCAAAGCGAGCGAACTCAGCTCCCGTCATCTCCTTCATGTTAGGTTACTTTAGACCCTGCAGACAGAAATAGGAGCCCTGCGCAGCGGGGCTCCGTCGACTTTGTTTCGTTTCCCCCCCTCCCTTAAAACTTAAATATTTTGTTGCACTCGAAGAATTATTAGATTTACTTTTAGTTAACAGATAGTTATTCAGTAAAACAGTTAAGCTTTAAAGATCTAGCAGTATAGTATAATTCATTTATTTGATGAGCAAATTTAGTGTGCAATTCAGTATTTTTGGTAGTAATTTCGAATATTTTGATTGAAAAAAGGGGAATTACAGTTAAAGTATTAAATACCACCCTATTTTTTGTATGTTCATTTGGGTAGGTATAATAGTCAATTACTTATGGTAACATTATAAATAGATAGGCGAATACATGAAATTATAGCTTTTATTGACCATTATTTGATGACAATAATAAGGAAATTTTATGTTCAAATATAGTAGATTCACTCATCAATTACTTATGCTAAAGTATAAAAATAAAGGTGACTCTATGAAATTAGAGTACGTTGATATTATTTTATAGATGAAGTTGATACACTTATTAGAAGCTAGCAATGAGTAGACATATCACAAATTTAGTTGCTTAAGAATTATCACCATGTTGCGTCATATTAACAGTAGCTTGTTTTACAATATATGGTCGCTTATAAACCATTTATTAGACGCTAAAAGTTTGTCGCTGACCTATTAATTAATTAGACAACTAAATATATTTGCAGACGAGAATGACATTTTAAAGAAGCTGCCTTAATTAGCACCCCTAAACAATTGTTATTCATCTGTTATAGCTGTTGGTTCTCCTAGCCCTTTACACCCGAAAAAAAAAAGTTGCAAAAATTCAAAAAAATCGTTAATGGAGGGGATTTTTCGGAGTCTAGGGAAGGTAGGAAAAATACAAAAGAAAATCCTTCATTTTCAGTTTTCCTGAAAAGGTGCCCTCACGATCGTGACACTTAGGTATAATCTACAAGTCTCACAATAGTGAGTGTTCCCTTTTTTTTTTGGTTTTTTCTTATTGAAAACTACAAATTAGGCACTCAATCATTATTTAAATTTATTTGAATAACCTCTTCATTAATCAGTCTTTATCATTTAGCAAAAAATAAATCTTCGTTTAACAAATTCTTTAACAAAATTAATCAATTTCTCAAAATAAACTAAGTAAACCTCTGAATAACTTAAAATACAGATTTTTTTTTTACTTTTAGGAACAAAAATGAGTTCACAAATTATTTAAAAAGAATTGAAGAAAGAAAAATAGCAAAAACTAACATAATTTGAAAAAACGTAACTAGATATTAAGATTGAGGTGATAAGATTGGAAACAGTTTTTGTTTCGAGAAAGACAGATAACTGCACTTTAAGCATTTAATCCTAGATCGGCTATTGGCATCCCTCCATCATGCAAGACCTTGGTGCCTTTGTGTCATCAAACACAGCCAGGTGATCATAGCCATCATATCTTTTTCTCTGTGATGGGCGTATTGGCATACTTCTGGTCAAATGGAGTATAACAGAAGGTCCCAGATCCAAAGTTGTATCAGCAAACATTGTATTAGCGCCTCTGTAAATCGCAAAATCGAGCATCAGACCTTCGCTAGTAGTAAGAACAATTTTTTTCAAATCTTCTGATCGTGGTTTATTTTTAACCACTTGGCGCAAAGAACATCATCCACTTAGAGGTATCATCTGCTCATCTATGGAATAATAAGATGAAACTCTTTCCAGTTTGTTGCAGGTATCCTGAACCCGTTTGATTATCGGTTGCACCTTCCTAAGTGGATTGTTAGTCTCAGTTTCAGTTGGCTGGTCGTGATAAACTACATGAAGCGCATTGCGTAAAGTAATAAATCGGTCGCGAACTATCTTGTCGGCAATAAGTCCAATCCTCATATTACCTGACCAGTACATCGGAATTCGTGGGTATGGAAGGCATCCCATGAGAATATGCACACCAAACACTTTAGCTATTTCCACTTTTGTAGTTTTAGTTGTTGGCCAGTCTTCTGCAGATTTCGCCCAGTCGCCGTAGAACGAGAACGTCCTCTCCGTGATTGCATTCGCTGCGAACTAGTACCACGAGATCGCCCTCTGCTACCAATTTGCCGTGAGGTTGTACTACAAGAGCATCCCCTACTTGGGGTCATTACCTGACTTAGAGGATCGGGTTCCATTTCATCACCTGACCCTTCAGAATTATCGTCCTCGCCTACAAAGTCAGCGAGTACACGAGACTCGGTTTCAAACTATTCTTCCTCGTTAAATTCTTCAATGTCTGACTCGGTTCCATCGCCATGGAGTTCCAAGATAAAGTCATCAAATACAGGAAGCACTAAAATAAAAAAACATACAACTACTTAGCCAAAATACCAGCTTTTATGCAATAAACAAAAAAAATACATTAGAATCAATTTATATTTTTTATCGGGTTGCAACCGAGGGGTCACGATCATGCTAATTGAAGTTTTGTCGCAATTTTTTTTAATTTACAAAACAGAATAGTAAAAAAAGTTTGCATTTCATTTGAATAATGTTTAAATATTAAAATAAAACAAAAAAAATACTCAAAATGTAACAATAAACAATAAAACACAATACTTACATTTGCCGCCGGTCGGATAAAAAAACGCAGCCATCTTATACCTACGATTGAGTCAGACTAACAACCCATCACACGACTCGGGCGCTACTCCACGCGAGTACACATCTCTCACGATCGATCGACGTCGGTTGCGTTCGCAAAAGTGAATCCGCGCGGCCTTGACATTTTTTTAAAGTTACCCGCACAATCGTGTACCATCGGGTGTAAAGGGCTAGTATTAAATAAATAAATAAATAAATAAAGATGCCATGAGAAAGTGGCTGTTCGATGAGTAAAAGAGGAGTTGCATTATGAAATTTAGTACAACATTATAACACCCGTTTGGATGATATTATGGTTACTATGACACTGGCTGTTTTTCAAGAAGTTTTAAAGAGGATTTATAGCATGGGTGTAGATAATATGTATTAATGTGTGTGTATGTGTCGTGTTACAGAGGCAAGGAGCTACAGCGACGCCTGGGGCTGCGCGTGCGCGAGGCGTCCGGAGATGCGCGCGAGCGGGCGCGGGAGCAGAGCGAGTTAGCGGCGTTACGCCGACAGGTCAGTGTGTGTGTGTGTGTGTGTGTGTGTGTGCTAGCTACAGCGACGCCTGGGGCTGCGCGTGCGCGAGGCGTCCGGAGATGCGCGCGAGCGGGCGCGGGAGCAGAGCGAGTTAGCGGCGTTACGCCGACAGGTCAGTGTGTGTGTGTGTGTGTGTGTGTGTGTGTGTGTGTGTGTGCTAGCTACAGCGACGCCTGGGGCTGCGCGTGCGCGAGGCGTCCGGAGATGCGCGCGAGCGGGCGCGGGAGCAGAGCGAGTTAGCGGCGTTACGCCGACAGGTCAGTGTGTGTGTGTGTGTGTGTGTGCTAGCTACAGCGACGCCTGGGGCTGCGCGTGCGCGAGGCGTCCGGAGATGCGCGCGAGCGGGCGCGGGAGCAGAGCGAGTTAGCGGCGTTACGCCGACAGGTCAGTGTGTGTGTGTGTGTGTGTGTGCTAGCTACAGCGACGCCTGGGGCTGCGCGTGCGCGAGGCGTCCGGAGATGCGCGCGAGCGGGCGCGGGAGCAGAGCGAGTTAGCGGCGTTACGCCGACAGGTCAGTGTGTGTGTGTGTGTGTGTGTGTGTGTGTGTGTGTGTGTGTGTGTGTGCTAGCTACAGCGACGCCTGGGGCTGCGCGTGCGCGAGGCGTCCGGAGATGCGCGCGAGCGGGCGCGGGAGCAGAGCGAGTTAGCGGCGTTACGCCGACAGGTCAGTGTGTGTGTGTGTGTGTGTGTGTGTGTGTGTGTGCTAGCTACAGCGACGCCTGGGGCTGCGCGTGCGCGAGGCGTCCGGAGATGCGCGCGAGCGGGCGCGGGAGCAGAGCGAGTTAGCGGCGTTACGCCGACAGGTCAGTGTGTGTGTGTGTGTGTGTGTGCTAGCTACAGCGACGCCTGGGGCTGCGCGTGCGCGAGGCGTCCGGAGATGCGCGCGAGCGGGCGCGGGAGCAGAGCGAGTTAGCGGCGTTACGCCGACAGGTCAGTGTGTGTGTGTGTGTGTGTGTGTGTGTGTGTGTGTGTGTGTGTGTGTGTGTGTGTGTGCTAGCTACAGCGACGCCTGGGGCTGCGCGTGCGCGAGGCGTCCGGAGATGCGCGCGAGCGGGCGCGGGAGCAGAGCGAGTTAGCGGCGTTACGCCGACAGGTCAGTGTGTGTGTGTGTGTGTGTGTGCTAGCTACAGCGACGCCTGGGGCTGCGCGTGCGCGAGGCGTCCGGAGATGCGCGCGAGCGGGCGCGGGAGCAGAGCGAGTTAGCGGCGTTACGCCGACAGGTCAGTGTGTGTGTGTGTGTGTGTGTGTGTGTGTGTGTGCTAGCTACAGCGACGCCTGGGGCTGCGCGTGCGCGAGGCGTCCGGAGATGCGCGTGAGCGGGCGCGGGAGCAGAGCGAGTTAGCGGCGTTACGCCGACAGGTCAGTGTGTGTGTGTGTGTGTGTGTGTGTGTGTGTGCTAGCTACAGCGACGCCTGGGGCTGCGCGTGCGCGAGGCGTCCGGAGATGCGCGCGAGCGGGCGCGGGAGCAGAGCGAGTTAGCGGCGTGACGCCGACAGGTCAGTGTGTGTGTGTGTGTGTGTGTGTGTGTGTGTGTGTGTGTGCTAGCTACAGCGACGCCTGGGGCTGCGCGTGCGCGAGGCGTCCGGAGATGCGCGCGAGCGGGCGCGGGAGCAGAGCGAGTTAGCGGCGTTACGCCGACAGGTCAGTGTGTGTGTGTGTGTGTGTGTGTGTGTGTGTGTGTGTGTGTGTGTGTGTGTGTGCTAGCTACAGCGACGCCTGGGGCTGCGCGTGCGCGAGGCGTCCGGAGATGCGCGCGAGCGGGCGCGGGAGCAGAGCGAGTTAGCGGCGTTACGCCGACAGGTCAGTGTGTGTGTGTGTGTGTGTGTGTGTGTGTGTGTGTGTGTGTGTGTGTGTGTGCTAGCTACAGCGACGCCTGGGGCTGCGCGTGCGCGAGGCGTCCGGAGATGCGCGCGAGCGGGCGCGGGAGCAGAGCGAGTTAGCGGCGTTACGCCGACAGGTCAGTGTGTGTGTGTGTGTGTGTGTGTGTGTGTGTGCTAGCTACAGCGACGCCTGGGGCTGCGCGTGCGCGAGGCGTCCGGAGATGCGCGCGAGCGGGCGCGGGAGCAGAGCGAGTTAGCGGCGTTACGCCGACAGGTCAGTGTGTGTGTGTGTGTGTGTGTGTGTGTGTGTGTGTGTGTGTGTGTGTGTGTGTGCTAGCTACAGCGACGCCTGGGGCTGCGCGTGCGCGAGGCGTCCGGAGATGCGCGCGAGCGGGCGCGGGAGCAGAGCGAGTTAGCGGCGTTACGCCGACAGGTCAGTGTGTGTGTGTGTGTGTGTGTGTGTGTGTGTGTGTGTGTGTGTGTGTGTGTGCTAGCTACAGCGACGCCTGGGGCTGCGCGTGCGCGAGGCGTCCGGAGATGCGCGCGAGCGGGCGCGGGAGCAGAGCGAGTTAGCGGCGTTACGCCGACAGGTCAGTGTGTGTGTGTGTGTGTGTGTGTGTGTGTGTGCTAGCTACAGCGACGCCTGGGGCTGCGCGTGCGCGAGGCGTCCGGAGATGCGCGCGAGCGGGCGCGGGAGCAGAGCGAGTTAGCGGCGTTACGCCGACAGGTCAGTGTGTGTGTGTGTGTGTGTGTGTGTGTGTGTGTGTGCTAGCTACAGCGACGCCTGGGGCTGCGCGTGCGCGAGGCGTCCGGAGATGCGCGTGAGCGGGCGCGGGAGCAGAGCGAGTTAGCGGCGTTACGCCGACAGGTCAGTGTGTGTGTGTGTGTGTGTGTGCTAGCTACAGCGACGCCTGGGGCTGCGCGTGCGCGAGGCGTCCGGAGATGAGCGCGAGCGGGCGCGGGAGCAGAGCGAGTTAGCGGCGTTACGCCGACAGGTCAGTGTGTGTGTGTGTGTGTGTGTGTGTGTGTGTGTGTGTGTGTGTGTGTGTGCTAGCTACAGCGACGCCTGGGGCTGCGCGTGCGCGAGGCGTCCGGAGATGAGCGCGAGCGGGCGCGGGAGCAGAGCGAGTTAGCGGCACTATTTTATCTTCACTCATACAGTTGAAAAGGAAAAAATATGCAGTATGGCGGGCAATTTAGATTCTCATAGCACCATGACTGTCAATGTCAATGAGCCCATAAGCTCCGATAAATTAAAAAGTAAAAGTGTGTTATAAAAATTTAAAAGTTATTTTTCAATACAGTTGTTAAACATGGCGTACTTTCAGAGGCTATAGTGATGATTCGAAAATCAAATCTTTTGTACAGGCATCTTTCTGTTACGCGGTCGTGATTTTTGTTTACGAGTTATATTGTTTGTTTATTGCAAACTCGTGTCATTAAAAACGCTCGCCTTCGGCTCGGGCTTGTTAATGACAGCTCGTTTGCAATAACCTACTTTTCACTCTTGTATCACAATGTACTATTTTTTAATTTTACCTATCCACGAATATAAAGTACGTGTTTATGCAATATTTTTTGAATTCATATTTGCAACATTACGTTGTGAGTGTAGATAAAACAGCATGATAAAGCAACCAGCGTTGATAGTGATCTCACACTTGCATAATAATGATATTGAACGCGACTAAAGCTATAGTTTGCCGTGTCCGTAGGTGTGGGGCGCGCGGGCGGCGGACGACCCCCTGGCGCTGGCGGCCTACGAGCGCGCGCGCGCCGCGCACGACGCGCTGTACGCGCCGCGCCTGCTCATCGACGTCAGCCTGCAGCTGGAGCAGCAGCGCGAGCGCGAGCTGCAGCGCGCCGAGCAGCGCGAGGAGGCGCGCCGGGAGGTGAGTGCGAGCGCCCTGTCTATGATAATAAAGTACGCGCCGCGCCTGCTCATCGACGTCAGCCTGCAGCTGGAGCAGCAGCGCGAGCGCGAGCTGCAGCGCGCCGAGCAGCGCGAGGAGGCGCGCCGGGAGGTGAGTGCGAGCGCCCTGTCTATGATAATAAAGTACGCGCCGCGCCTGCTCATCGACGTCAGCCTGCAGCTGGAGCAGCAGCGCGAGCGCGAGCTGCAGCGCGCCGAGCAGCGCGAGGAGGCGCGCCGGGAGGTGAGTGCGAGCGCCCTGTCTATGATAATAAAGTACGCGCCGCGCCTGCTCATCGACGTCAGCCTGCAGCTGGAGCAGCAGCGCGAGCGCGAGCTGCAGCGCGCCGAGCAGCGCGAGGAGGCGCGCCGGGAGGTGAGTGCGAGCGCCCTGTCTATGATAATAAAGTACGCGCCGCGCCTGCTCATCGACGTCAGCCTGCAGCTGGAGCAGCAGCGCGAGCGCGAGCTGCAGCGCGCCGAGCAGCGCGAGGAGGCGCGCCGGGAGGTGAGTGCGAGCGCCCTGTCTATGATAATAAAGTACGCGCCGCGCCTGCTCATCGACGTCAGCCTGCAGCTGGAGCAGCAGCGCGAGCGCGAGCTGCAGCGCGCCGAGCAGCGCGAGGAGGCGCGCCGGGAGGTGAGTGCGAGCGCCCTGTCTATGATAATAAAGTACGCGCCGCGCCTGCTCATCGACGTCAGCCTGCAGCTGGAGCAGCAGCGCGAGCGCGAGCTGCAGCGCGCCGAGCAGCGCGAGGAGGCGCGCCGGGAGGTGAGTGCGAGCGCCCTGTCTATGATAATAAAGTACGCGCCGCGCCTGCTCATCGACGTCAGCCTGCAGCTGGAGCAGCAGCGCGAGCGCGAGCTGCAGCGCGCCGAGCAGCGCGAGGAGGCGCGCCGGGAGGTGAGTGCGAGCGCCCTGTCTATGATAATAAAGTACGCGCCGCGCCTGCTCATCGACGTCAGCCTGCAGCTGGAGCAGCAGCGCGAGCGCGAGCTGCAGCGCGCCGAGCAGCGCGAGGAGGCGCGCCGGGAGGTGAGTGCGAGCGCCCTGTCTATGATAATAAAGTACGCGCCGCGCCTGCTCATCGACGTCAGCCTGCAGCTGGAGCAGCAGCGCGAGCGCGAGCTGCAGCGCGCCGAGCAGCGCGAGGAGGCGCGCCGGGAGGTGAGTGCGAGCGCCCTGTCTATGATAATAAAGTACGCGCCGCGCCTGCTCATCGACGTCAGCCTGCAGCTGGAGCAGCAGCGCGAGCGCGAGCTGCAGCGCGCCGAGCAGCGCGAGGAGGCGCGCCGGGAGGTGACTGCACTTAGCTCTTAGCGAGCGAGCCATCAGCTGCGCCCTGTCTATGATAATAAAGAAAAGGAAGCGAATTGTTGCTTCATTTTATTCTCGCACATACTTCAAACCCTTTCGTCATGGATGGATGTATTTTCGTGTTCCAGGGGTCGCTAATAACGACTATGGGATCAGAATCATAATCCAATATGGTGCCGACGATGTTTTATTTTTTTATCGGGAGTGTTATTTTCGTGGTTGCTAATAAATGGGGCCAGAATCAAAATCCTAACTTGTGCAGCTTTGGTTTGGCGCATGTGTATAACAGTCGTGTGTGTGTTCCAGGCCCGAGAGCGCGCGGCCCGGGAGCGCGAGCGCTACCTGCGGCTGGCGGCGGTGCGGCAGCTGCCCACCGAGGCCGAGCCCATCGACAGCGACAGCTCGGCCGCGTCGCCGCCCTCCCCCGCGCCGCCCGCCACGCCCCCGCGCCGCCACCACCGCCACGCCTCCTCCTCCGAGCCCGCCACGCCGCCGCGCCCGCCCTCGCCCGCGCAGCCGCCCGACCCCAGCACAGTGAGTACACATTGTAGTGAGCCCCCGCGCCCCCGCGCCGCCACCACCGCCACGCCTCCTCCTCCGAGCCCGCCACGCCGCCGCGCCCGCCCTCGCCCGCGCAGCCGCCCGACCCCAGCACAGTGAGTACACATTGTAGTGAGCCGCCCCCGCGCCGCCACCACCGCCACGCCTCCTCCTCCGAGCCCGCCACGCCGCCGCGCCCGCCCTCGCCCGCGCAGCCGCCCGACCCCAGCACAGTGAGTACACATTGTAGTGAGCCGCCCCCGCGCCGCCACCACCGCCACGCCTCCTCCTCCGAGCCCGCCACGCCGCCGCGCCCGCCCTCGCCCGCGCAGCCGCCCGACCCCAGCACAGTGAGTACACATTGTAGTGAGCCGCCCCCGCGCCCCCGCGCCGCCACCACCGCCACGCCTCCTCCTCCGAGCCCGCCACGCCGCCGCGCCCGCCCTCGCCCGCGCAGCCGCCCGACCCCAGCACAGTGAGTACACATTGTAGTGAGCCGCCCCCGCGCCCCCGCGCCGCCACCACCGCCACGCCTCCTCCTCCGAGCCCGCCACGCCGCCGCGCCCGCCCTCGCCCGCGCAGCCGCCCGACCCCAGCACAGTGAGTACACATTGTAGTGAGCCGCCCCCGCGCCCCCGCGCCGCCACCACCGCCACGCCTCCTCCTCCGAGCCCGCCACGCCGCCGCGCCCGCCCTCGCCCGCGCAGCCGCCCGACCCCAGCACAGTGAGTACACATTGTAGTGAGCCGCCCCCGCGCCGCCACCACCGCCACGCCTCCTCCTCCGAGCCCGCCACGCCGCCGCGCCCGCCCTCGCCCGCGCAGCCGCCCGACCCCAGCACAGTGAGTACACATTGTAGTGAGCCGCCCCCGCGCCCCCGCGCCGCCACCACCGCCACGCCTCCTCCTCCGAGCCCGCCACGCCGCCGCGCCCGCCCTCGCCCGCGCAGCCGCCCGACCCCAGCACAGTGAGTACACATTGTAGTGAGCCGCCCCCGCGCCCCCGCGCCGCCACCACCGCCACGCCTCCTCCTCCGAGCCCGCCACGCCGCCGCGCCCGCCCTCGCCCGCGCAGCCGCCCGACCCCAGCACAGTGAGTACACATTGTAGTGAGCCCCCGCGCCGCCACCACCGCCACGCCTCCTCCTCCGAGCCCGCCACGCCGCCGCGCCCGCCCTCGCCCGCGCAGCCGCCCGACCCCAGCACAGTGAGTACACATTGTAGTGAGCCGCCCCCGCGCCGCCACCACCGCCACGCCTCCTCCTCCGAGCCCGCCACGCCGCCGCGCCCGCCCTCGCCCGCGCAGCCGCCCGACCCCAGCACAGTGAGTACACATTGTAGTGAGCCGCCCCCGCGCCGCCACCACCGCCACGCCTCCTCCTCCGAGCCCGCCACGCCGCCGCGCCCGCCCTCGCCCGCGCAGCCGCCCGACCCCAGCACAGTGAGTACACATTGTAGTGAGCCGCCCCCCGCGCCGCCACCACCGCCACGCCTCCTCCTCCGAGCCCGCCACGCCGCCGCGCCCGCCCTCGCCCGCGCAGCCGCCCGACCCCAGCACAGTGAGTACACATTGTAGTGAGCCGCCCCCGCGCCCCCGCGCCGCCACCACCGCCACGCCTCCTCCTCCGAGCCCGCCACGCCGCCGCGCCCGCCCTCGCCCGCGCAGCCGCCCGACCCCAGCACAGTGAGTACACATTGTAGTGAGCCGCCCCCGCGCCCCCGCGCCGCCACCACCGCCACGCCTCCTCCTCCGAGCCCGCCACGCCGCCGCGCCCGCCCTCGCCCGCGCAGCCGCCCGACCCCAGCACAGTGAGTACACATTGTAGTGAGCCGCCCCCGCGCCCCCGCGCCGCCACCACCGACACGCCTCCTCCTCCGAGCCCGCCACGCCGCCGCGCCCGCCCTCGCCCGCGCAGCCGCCCGACCCCAGCACAGTGAGTACACATTGTAGTGAGCCGCCCCCGCGCCCCCGCGCCGCCACCACCGCCACGCCTCCTCCTCCGAGCCC